>OX243817.1:22605523-22708023 GCA_945859605.1 Lumbricus rubellus
GTGGTTCTCCCTGGAAACTACTGGTCCCAGTAGGCTAAATTCAGGATGGTCGCCCATCTATGGGTAAATAGTGAAGACTGCCTTGGTGTCCTCGGCTGAAGTCCGGCACGTCACGGCAATGGCGAGGGCGGCACCGCAGCACAGCATCCGCAGGTAGCTGCTGAGAGCTTGCTGACCGCCTACTGGCATCAGTCTTGGTCAACCTGCTGCGCTCACACTCTCGGGTCCGCATGTCTCAGCTACTGTGCCTGTGGACGATCGTCTGTGTGAGAAGAGAGAGTGGGACTGGACGACACACACCTTTCTCACTTTAATCCACTCAATGTGAAGGTATACGTCGTGACGATTGGGAAAGTCCTGCGGCGATGGGCAAGTGACGACGACAGTCCAGGACTGGAACTTTAATCACGACGTGAGATCCGTCGCATCGACGGCTCAGTCCATCATTCTTTCTAAAACATGACACGATTATCAGACGCACTGCAGACTGGACTCAAGACTTAGACTATCAACCACTATGCCCTATTACAGTAAATAATGCAAGGATGAGAGTGGATGGGTGGATTCGCCAATTCCATGATGCATACTACGATGTGTTACCGAATTCGTTTTCTTAGTTCCACCACAGGATAGCCTCTCCTCTCGTTCGCCGCCTAATCTTTCCAGAAATAGTTTACAGTCGCGTGGGACGACCTGCTCGTGTTACAATTGGTTTGCTATGGGGGAAATGCATAGGCCTACATTTTTTTGTTTGGATAACTATTGGAACACCCAAACCAAACATTGAGTTGGTTGTTTATGTCCTTTAACTTACATGTCGACCTGTAGGGAAATGCCCACCCATTGGAACCAATAATTATTTCCAACAGGAGTTTATCTTACCATGCTCACCCGAATTAGATATTGGTTTCACTTAAAATAATTAGTGCGGTTGATTTTAAGCATAATACTATGCAGGTGAACTGTGTGGGAGTGAGACTATACAAGCGGACTACACAGTCAACTGCACTACACGTGTCGACAATACCACCGTCGTCCTGCAGCAAACACTCTGGCCAGACCACTGCATTAAAAATACCGATGATGCAGGTTTCTATAAAGAACTGAAACACGAAGATACAGATGTAGTCATACAAAAGGGGCAGCACTGCGAGGTTTGATAATAACAGTTTCTTGACCTTTAGGTTTTAGCTTACTTAGGCCACTCCTAATATGTAGCCTAGCCTATAGTGTCTAATGCTGCTTATCTTTCTGGTATTTTCGAATAGGATACTGTTATTCTGAATTATGGGGCATAGGAAATCTGGTAGTTTATTGCTGAAATTATTAATTAAGCTTACGTGTTCGATTAGAATAACTAGTTGATAATACCTTGTGAATTTTTTAATTAGGAGTCAATTATAGCGTATAATTTATATTTGTTCCATTTAGGTTGACTCCTATTCAGGTTTCTACGACAATGGTGGTTTTTCACAGACAGAACTGCATGCAGAGCTAAGCAAGCGAGACATTCAAACAGTCTTCCTTGTGGGTCTGGCATTGGACTATTGCGTCTCCTCCACTGCGCTGGATGCTCGAAAACTTGGTAAGATTTAATAATAAATTCCATAACAGATTAGAATTCGGACAATGCAGTAAATTATTCTGTTAATCATCACGTGTACCAAAGCTTTTTAAAAGAAATTTTTAGAACTGTCCAACCAGCAATTGTTCTGGTGTGGCTTTGTTGGCGAAAATTTCTCGCGACCTAAATGTCGCAAGTCAGCGGCGAAAAAATCTGATGACTTTTTTAGACATCCACTTGAAATTTGTAAATTTCGCCTTCCTCCATATTTTTCACTGCACAGGTCCTTCGTTCCATTTCGTTCTTTCGTGGTAAACCGGCTGCAATTACCTTTCTCTAATGATTTTCAATGCACATAATTGCTTTTACAACTGCACAAATTCACCTAGGCCTACAACTGCACATTTTGTGTAGAACTGCACGTTAAGAAATACCCTGCCTGATACTCAGCACTGTAGCATATACAAATTTGCATTTTCTGCTGACGAGGTCTGTTGAGTGATGGTCGGTGGGAGTTATAGATAATGATTTTGGTGTTCATAAGGCATAATTTTCGGTGATACGAAGGGTACGCATGCCCTTTACTTTTGGGACCAGAGGGCACCGCGCCTCCATCTTTTCATACTCAAATGAAACAATCCCCAAAAAAGCATTTCTTAAGAAGAGGCGATCATTATAACCCTCAAGATTCATGACAATTACATCATGGCCAATATAGTCGTCTCACGTTCATTTGTTATAATTAGGCCTGTGGCTATAGTTGTCATTATTATTATCATCATCATAATCATCATCATCATTATCATTACTATAAGGCGTGGCACATCAACAGTGCAAATATAGGCCTAATAATGTAGGAATCATGAAAGGGCGACAATAGGCCTATAAAATTTGGTACCTCGATTTCTAGACCATTGCGTTATGCCCCAGGTTTTATTAGTTTGATAAAGGTTATGATAATATTGGTGGGCCTATATAAGTAGCCTACTTAACATAATTATGCCACTGTTACTTAATTAATTGGGTATAATAAAAATGTATTACTATGCATGGCTATTATGGTTGTGTATAACGATTTTTTCCTTTAGGATACGAAACGTACGTTGTCCTAGATGCGACTAGGAGCATTGACAACTCAACTGCAGAAGATGCAATAAAGAGAATGACCGATGCAGGTATAGTATACGATTGCAACTTATATTAGTCGCATAGCGCAGGGTATGGACCTCTATAGCCCTTGGACTACTGGTTAGCCCTAGTCTTGAAAGGTATCCTAGTCCTGATTGTTCATGACTATGACCAAATAAATTATTTAGGCAAAACAACCTATAAACCCAGCGACTAGACAAATCTTATAATAGAGAATAATTATATTAATCAAACATCTTCAATAACATCGCAGTCTAATAATTACACGAGACTTCAATCACATGAGGGCTATGTTATGTAAAGCCATAGACAAAGATAATAACAAGTGCTACCAGAGCAGTTGATGATATTCAAGGAATTCCAAACTGTCTCACACTTTCATGATTTCTGTTTATTTTTCTATCGGATTTTCTAGTATTTCTACCTCCACGGCCTATACGTATAGTGCAAGTCTCACGCACCTAACCATTTCATTAAAAAGTAGTTGTACATGTATGTCAACTTGTAGCCTACTTTAATAGCATAGAGTGCTAATGCTATAGCAGTCAAATCTTATCATAATTATGACCTCAATTAAGTCAATGTGCTTTGAACGCAAGTACACAGGTTCTAGATAATTATATAGGCCTACTAGGATAATTCGAGCGCGGGACAATTCTGTAGGTCTACCAGGCATTTCTGGGAAGATTCGGTTCAGTGCCAGACAATTCGGCACAGTGACAATTCGGCACAGTGACAATTCGGCACAGTGACAATTCGGCACAGTGACAATTCAGCACAGTGACAATTCGGCACAGTGACAATTCGGCACAGTGACAATTCGGCACAGTGACAATTCAGCACAGTGACAATTCGGCACAGTGACAATTTGGCACCATGCCTGAGGGAGATATTTCGGGGCACCAGACATTCGACAATAGACAATTCAGTGTATAGAGAAATACGGCGCCAGACAATTTGGTTCAACGCAATTCGGCGCAGGATCATGTCTTGTAAACTTTTGTTATTGAAACGCCTCCTCAGATCACTATACAATCGTGTTCTAGTTAGTAATTAAAATCACTCTGCAAAGATATTTATTATAATATCCGTTCAATCTACATAATAATTATGCTGACTATAGACATTCTTTACAATGATAGGCCTTATTGTGCATTTAAATTTGTCGCGCCCCTGCGCCGATTTCTCTGTCGTCGAATTGTTTCCACAAGCAACCAACTGACTGGATCACAAATAAACTTAATTCCTATACCGGTACACGGTATTGAAACACTGCACTGAAGTCGAGCACTGCTTGCAGTTTTAGTGTAAATGATGCTGCAAATGTTAAGATATGTAAATATTGATGAAATGGTAATTATGTGTGTGTGTGTGTTTTGTAGGCGTTGTGCTCATACAGTCGGGGGACCTGGACACCATATTGCCATTGGCATCGGCTGCCCCATCAAGATTTGAACCACGAATTGCTTCACTTTTTTGTATCGTTCTAGTGATAAATCTCCTCTGAACGTAGAAGCTCTGAATCAGTTTAAATCCTCAGCAAATCCGTCTTGCGTTTTTGCATATTGTGTATATGCTTTTTTGCATATTGTGTATTAAGGCCCACATAACACTATTATATATGACACTCTTGGCGCGCGGCATAGGCCTACCCTTTGCAATTGATGCTTTAAGTTCAGCTTCGCTGTGTTAGCAAAACGAAACACTAAAATCTATCCTTCTTAGCTACGTACGGGACTGTAATTTTATGTCACCACCTATTCTTATAAACCTTTCTCTTTTACGCCTCTATAGACTATATAACGCCTAATTAGCTACACCGGTAAGCGAGAGCGGCATACGTCTGTTGGTTGCAACGGACTGCGGTTTAAGCCCCGGGCTGGAGTCGACATACAGAGATTTAGATATCTCAGGCTAGCACGTGTGGGACGCAGGGGAGCAAGCTCCTGCGGAGCGACCTTGGGCAAGTTGCTTACCCATCATTGTCTGTTGTGGGGAAGGCAACGGGAAACCACCTTACTCATCTCATCCCCAGGGGCATAAAAGCCAATATGAACCTGCCTTCGGGTATAGAACCATCACCATCATCATAGGCTATATAGAGGTGGGTGGTGTTTAGGTCGAGAATTGGAAGGTGGAAGATCAGGTGAAGTACATGTACCTAAAGAGGTGAGACTTTAGTATCGAATGGAAAACCCTAGGAGTAATGTACATGTAGTCCTATATATATATATATATATACACACACATGTATGGGCTTAGGAAGTTGATGTGCGTGACTGGAAAGAATTAATCTGACCAATTTTCAACATTGCAGAATTTGCCTTCAAAAGTTCTTTAAAAGTTATTTTACGTGGTGTTCGCTAATTGGTACACTATCACGTTTTGCCTTATTTAATCTCCTTTTGTTATAATGCATTGTAACGATAATAATATTCACAGATAACAAAGAAAAACTAGACCATGAAAACACATCTTTGCTGCAAATGGAAAATGAACTTGGACCGCCTTTCTGAGTTTCGCGCCCATCGTATAATCGCAATCTCCACATTTCTAAGCGCCACTTGACAGTGAAGGCCGGGCACCAGCTTTTTCACGAGCGCTGGGTCTAGTCAGAAGGGTTGTCCAGAAGAGTTTACACATGCAAAAATGCATACCTATACAGTACTGTTACATTACGTGACCCATTGTTACCTTCGACTTCTGTATTTCCTGGCAGTAATTCTGAACTGGTACCACCATCTGGTGGTCATATCCAACTTTGGCACGTCCAACCGCCTCTCCTCCTCCTCCACTTCCTCCTCCTCCTTCTCCACCTCCTCTTCTTTCTCCATTGCCTCCTTCTGTAACAATTGTCTGTCCTATCATCGCAAACGATCTTGTAAAGTCTTCGTATCGTAAAATCGCATTGATGTCCTTAATCCCGGATCTTCCGCCGGCTGTTCCGTCCTCTTCGTTCTCTTCTCGAGTTTCGTTGTATTTTGGAACCGGATCGAATCCATCGGTAAAACTGGCTGCAGTCAGTTGATCCTTGAATCCTACCACATCAGCTAAAGATAACCAGAAACAAGACACATGCACGTAATAGATATCTATTGTTTGTATGTGCACTTGTTACAGCGCCTCTTCAAGCTCTTGCTACTCAGAGGCGCTCCCGAATGCAGAACGGACACTGCATGGAGTTTCACGCCTAAGGGCTGAACCATTGTGAGTTTAGGACTTGCCCAAGGTCTTTACGCAGCGAGGTGGATTCGAACCTCGAACCTTCCGGTTCCAAGGCAACGACGCCACCACTACACCACCGCGCCCCACTATAGCAAGACCATACTGAACTCATTGACAGGTGTAAAGTATTGATTTGAACCAATGAACCCCGCTTCGACTGAGTAAGCTAGGCCTGCCTACATCAATTATTAGCCTCGACTGGTTGTAACACAAATATAATCACAGTTACCATACTGACTCATGATGAGAATTGCCGACGGCTGCGTAGTTCAACCCTCCCTAGTCGTTCTTCTGCCCTGTTGTATAAAGTGGGGCTCGGTGACGTAGTGGTTTCGTCGTTGCATTAGAGCTGGAAGGTTCGAGGTTCGAATCCACGTCGCCGCGTAAGGACCATGGGCAAGTCCTTCACTCGCAATTGCTCAGCGCTTCGGCGTGAAACTCCGATGCAGTGTCCGCTCTGCATTCGGGAGCGCCTCTGAGTAGCGAGAGCTTGAAGGGGCGCTATAACAAGTGCACATAACTAACAAGTGCACATACAAACAAGTGCACATACAAACAAGTGCACACACAAACAAGTGCACATACAAACAAGTGCACATACAAACAAGTGCACATACAAACAAGTGCACATACTAACAAGTGCACATACTAACAAAACAAGTGCACATACTAACAAAACAAGTGCACATGCTAACAAGTGCACATACAAACATAGTCCTCATTGCACGTCCCAAGTTCACATAAATCAACGTAAAGTTTCTTTTCTACAATTCTCATACAGACTGACCTCGTGTGAAGTACTGGTCAGCAGCCCACTCCTTTGTGTCCAATTCTTTCGTTGTCCATTGCTTCCCATCAGATGCAACGACCGTCGGCCACTGCTTCAGATCCAGCGGTGAAGCAGACAACAGTTGTTTACTGTTGTCTGCAGTGTTGTCACCGACTGCAACAACCGTCCACTGTTTATTCTCCGTTGCAACGGTTGTCCAATCGTGGTTGTCGAACGGAACTGTTATCCATTCCTTGCTATCCGCTGCTGGTGTCCATTTGCTGTTGTTTGTCCAGTGGTTGCTGTCAAGTGTTGTAGATGACCATTGTCTGTTGTCTGATGCAACTGGTGTCCAGCAGTTGCTGTTGTCTACTGTGGTTGCTGGGACCCACTGCAGGTTGCAACTATAGTGGTCGCTGCAGAATGATTCTGTGTCGTAGGCGTACTCATCGATTGTCGCCTCGCAGCCGCCAGGTGTCGCTCTGTTGTCTGTAAGGCAACAGTTAGTTATAGACCCTAAACCAAACCGACTGAGTGAGCTCAATTGTGGTTGGTAGCCTATCGCAAAAGTCTACTTTAGTGTTCGATTGAACGTTTGTCTTCTGTAACCTATACCTAGTAACCGATGTTCCCATAGAAAGAAACAATTGTCGCAAAATACAAGAATGAATTTTTTAAATTCTAAAATGAATTATTTTAGGTTTTTGAACCTTTTAATACCCCCCCCAACCCAAAGCACCGAAGCACCGGGCTAATCCAATAGTTTGAAAACTTTACCACTGAGAGACTGAACAAGGTTTACCTTTGCAGTAATCTGGAGGAGTTAAAGGAAAGTTGATCGGATACAGAATAGGATCGGAAGGCGGCGGTTGGTGACTCTACACAGATAAAAAAATTAATCATCATTTGAGCAACAGAAGTTAGCAGCCCAAGTGTGTCCTGTAGTGGTGGCGTCGTTGCCTTGGAGCCGGAAGGTTCGAGGTTCGAATCCACCTCGTCGCGTAAGGACCTTGGGCAAGTCCTTTACTCACAATTGCTCAGCGCCTCGGCGTGAAACTCCGATGCAGCGTCCGCTCTGCATTCGGGAGCGCCGCTGAGAAGAGAGAGCTTGAAGGGGCGCTATAACAAGTGCACATACAAACAAACAAAAACATAGAAACAAATAGGCTGTAGACTCTGTAGAGTGTAGACTATATAATATAGTGTGCGAGGTAACATCCTTTCTGGCATTGGGTTCTTCACTCCATTTAAACCTTTCTTAGGATTGCAAGATTTATTAACAAAACTGATATGTTTCACCCTGCAGCCAGGGCGGGATTTAGGCATGTTCAACATGTTCGGCCGAACAGGGGCCCCACACTTTCCACACTTTAGGGGGGCCCACAAAATGGGGGGAAAAATGTTGGGGAGGAAATTTCGACGAAACGACTATTTTCTGCAAAATTTCGCCAGATGACTAAAAAAAAAAAGTTATCAACTTTTTGGGCGGATGAAATGGTTTCATTTTTCCGAAAATTTTGGTCAGATGACTAAAAAAAGGTCATCAACTTTTTGGCGGATGAAATGGTATGATTTTCTCGAAAAAAAATTTTCTCAGAAAAATTTAAAAAAAGAATATCCGCAAAAATTTCCCAAATAGGGCCACACAAAAATTTCCCGAACAGGGCCCTCACATTGCTTAATCCGGCCCTGCCTGCAGCAAAGACTATAATCATTCCAGAAAACAATCTCATGATTTCACAGGCCTTCTGGTGGATCATGTGTATGCCTAAGCCTATATATCGGGTAAATAATGATGCTTAATCATTGCTTATGACGGCGACGACGACGACGATGATTATTATTATAATCATTGTTGCTGTTGTTCCCGGAGACAATATAATATTTTATATATATAGGCTACATATATATTTTCCAGTGTCTGTTGAAACGTGTGGAGATGACGATTAGAAAACCAGATATAGGCATAATGACTGTATCCCTATAGCTGTTGCTTCCGTGGACAGCGTTGGGCTGTGATATTGATTGGTCCTAAGGTCTCAACGGTCAGAGGCAAGAGAGAGTGCGCGTATTTGGCCAACATCCTCAGACTCTCTATCAGCATGGTTATCTAGGATTCTGTGTCCGCCGTCGATATCCCCGTGCAGTCTGGACATAAGATGGTGCAAGGGTGTCAACCACGGTCGCCTCCCACGCGGGGTCACGCATGGTTGTCAGCGACTGATCTTCTGCCACCCGTACTATATATATATATATATATATATATATATATATATACATACATACATACATACATACATATGTCTATACTGTACAAATATAATTATAGGCCCTATGTATTGTATATAGTCTTTTACCTGATTGGGAATCCATGGCGTGAAATTGAACTGATGAGGATGAATGGTTTCGAAAGATGTTTCCACAGAAGCTGTATCAGCTGTAGCAACTGACGCATCCTTTGTCGAACTAGCTCCTGTGCCCACCAAGAGATGCCAAATGAATGCACGTGCATGTTATGATGACAACGAAGATGATGACAACGACGACGACGATATGATAATGACAAGTTTGACAACAATGATAATGACGACGACAACGGTTAGCCTACAGTAACTGTCTTGCTAGTCATTCAATCTGTCTTTAATTCAGTAAGTCACTCTTTTCTTCCCTTCCAATGTCTGTTTTTCTCGATGACAGACTGTTCTTCTTTTCCTATCTGTCTCTTTATTCAGACGGTCTGTTTACAAGTCTCTCCCGGAGTCTCTCCTTTGCCTCTATAGCCCATTTCTATGGAGTATAGTAATAGGCCTATAGACTATATAATAATTATGTAACAATTGTGTCTGATCGCTCGGTCTGTTTCCAAACTATAGAGATCGAATGACTGATCAAACAGGTCGGTGTATACGCAAAAATATTCGACCTTTTAAAACTTAGGCTAGATTTCGCGCCAATTCGACGTATTTTAGGCCTACTATGTACTATACTATATACTATATTATAATACTATATATTAATATAGTGGGGCGAGGTGGTGTAGTGGTGGTGTTCGGTGCCTTAGAACCGGAGGGTTCCAGGTTCGAATCCACCTTCAAGCCGCCACGTAGCGACCTTGAACAAGTTCTTCACTCGCAATTGCTCGTGCGCTTCGGCGTGAAACTCCGCTGGAGATTCCGCGCTGTAGTCATGAGCGCCTCTGAGGAGAGAGCTTGGAGGGGCGCTATAGGGAAAAAGATAAATAAATAATTAAATTAATAAAATACTATAGGCCATGCAGTTACTGTAAACAATAATGAAAAACATATGTATATATAATTATATACATGCATATATGTTGAGCACCAGTATAATCCAGACCTCTTTTCGGCTTAAGAAGGTAAACGCGGTAAGGTTCGGAGCAGTCGAGACAGCTTTCGGCCTTCACCTCTTCGATGTCATTGGCTTTGTTGAGGGCGCATCTCAGCCTCGTCTTCCAGACGGCGTAGTCCGGTTCGTCCCTGTCCTCCCTGTATCTTCCGGTGTGTCTTGCCCACTCCTTAAAGTATATCAAAGAAATAAAGAAACTTTATGGGGACGAGTGAGTGCGGTTAGCGCTATAGAGCATTATGGCCTGTCAGCTAATCAGTCAGTATATAATTATAATTATTATTATGTTGTTTGCGAATCTATTACCATGAATATGCGGCTGTTATCCGGCGTCCAGTCGCGCTTCCCTCCATGCTTCCACGGAATCCGGAACTTGGTCTTTCCCATGTTGATCCAGTACAGACCTGGAATCCTTCCTCCGTCTATCATCCTCTCCAGCCACGGTCTCAGACGCTGCTTCGTCGACCCACAGCGGCTGCTGCTGCTGCTGCTGCTGGCGGCGATGGGGACGGTGGTTGATGCGGACGTCGAGGATGATGCGAAAACGGAATATCTGGAGTGACCTTTCAGACAATCAGTGTAAGAATTGTGAAAAAATAACTGGGGGGTTGGACCATTATCCACTTGGAATCGGGGTGTGAAAAACAGACTTTAACATGGGGCTCTAAGAAAGACTGGGGGTTGAAGCCCCCAACCCTTCGGCAATTTTCACCCTGCAGACAATGACAACACGGAAAATGAAAATATGGGCAATTTTAGCAGCAATAAATATATCAGCTCATATTTACATGTACTTTGGACGAAATAGGAAACATATCCAAGTCAAATATCTTAGGCAGTGCTGGGTGGGAGTCGCAGCTGTCGTTTAATTACCGCGAAAAGTGTGGTAAAGAAACCAAAATAGCTTGAAACGTCTACACAAAGAGGACATGCAGTTCCACATTAATTTGTTCAGCTGCAAAAGCATTTTTGCGACATCGCAAATAATTACAATTGTTCATTGTGAGAATAATTTACCATGGAGGATGGGAAAGGAGAGAATGGGTGGCGCAGTTTTACAAAGTTGCTTAAAGGAAGCCCTGATCACTGGTTAATAATATCGCAACATTTACAGGAAGCAATGAAAAATGAGCATTCCGTGCGTACAGCGATTGCAGCGGTTCTGACACAAACTGCATGTCTTTTTTTTTACCTCATTACACTCTTGCTAACTATGTTATATTAAAAAACTCGTCTTGTACTAATAAATCATATGCGTATTGCGCCGTAATAGAGAAATCATTGTCTTTCAATTAATTATGGTCTTGGACGATCGTTCTCATCGAAAGGAAATCTCTGAGTGTTCGAAATCGTGTTTCTAATTAATAGAAATGAAACCGAAACAGATTGAGACCGAAATTACCTGCGATCTCAGTTCGCCTCGTGAGGTCATCGTAAGAACACTGGACCGTATCGAGTCCGCACTGAAGCATAACGGCACCGAAGAAGAAGGAGATACGACGGAGAAGCGCAACGAAGCGAAACTGAAGAGTTTCAGTCCTGCGACACGAACACTACCAGTGAATACTACGAGCGAGTCTCGTCAGCCGCAGACAAAGCAAGAGGGGAGGATGCAGAAGCAGGGGGTGGATGGGACTGGGGGAGAGGAAAAAGAATACGGAGAGGTGTAAGAGATGGAGAGGGAGTCGAAACGTATTCTGATGCCATTTTAACGAGTAAGTTAAGCCGACCAGACAGTGAGAGTGCTTTCCAATAGGAACTTGCTCTGCTCTGTATAAGTGCCATTGTTTCTGCGGCAGGTATACGTATTACATTCATTTTGAATCATCATATTATACATAAACCGTAGATTTTTAAGCTGAAAAGTATATTCACGTGTTGTAATATATGATGAATTCACTTTTAATCTAGAGGAAGAATCAGACGAAATGGTCATACAAAGGACGCCCCGCGCCCCAGGCCCCGTATACGGATGGATGTATCCTTCTTCCGTTATTTTAATAAGCGATGCTCATGATGGAATCGGGCTTTTAGGAAGAGATCTGATAGTCCTATTCCATTGACGTCGGAGGCTTTCGGTCGGAATTCGAGATGACGTAATGAGTTGCAAGGCCGCAGGGGTTGACGGGAATCCGAGCACATGACACCCCCACAATACCATAGTGTCTGGCCCTCCCTCCTACCCCACCGCCTCCGTCCTACTCACCCTACCGTTGCTCAGTGTATGGAAGGTAGGGTAGGTAGGCGTATTGTAGGAGATTTGTCCACCTAGGGCCTTCCCGCCACCTCCACTGGACAAAAACCTTTCTTCGGCCGCTTATCGCTGTTGTCATCGTCGTCGTCACGTAATTATCGTAAACAGGCAGCAAAACAGGGAGAGAGACAGAGACAAACAGACAGACAGACAGAGACAGAGAGAGGAGAGACAGACAGACAGACAGAGACAGAGACAGACAGAGACAGACAGACATAGGAGCAGTAAGTAAACGGATCAGACGGACACAGTCACGCACAGATAGACAGAGGCACACCGATTGAAAAGCCGAAACGCTCAGACATGAAGAGTAAGACATCATACCATGCAGGCAAGTTTAGGATTTAAGCCTATGCCTTTTAAATATAAAATTACAGAGAAAATGGCTGTAATCAGTTTAGACCACAGGATAACAACTGAATAATAAAATCATTTATTTTATATAAATATAGGATTTTAGGTATAGTAGGTTTAATTGCACTTTCATGACTTGAATGACTTCAATTTGTTTCTCTTTTTCTCTCTCATTGAGTCTTAAAATTAGCGCAGGAGTATATCTAGAGGAAAACTGATCAAGCGCGACAAAACTATCCAATTATGCATCTGTCTGCAGTTGGAATGCTACCATTGCGGTGTGGAAATTCTAAAAGAAATTGGCCTATTATAATGATTATAATTGTAAGAACATTCACTGGACTTTTAATTAACCACTTTCATCAGCACCTAAACATGCACCAATTTCTACGACTTAAATGTGCAATAAAAGAAAGTTAAATCGGAGAGGAGCCCATTCACTCACCAAACTCCCCTCTGTTTGGCGCTATGCACTTTGGCGATTGTCCATCGGATGCTCATTCGATCCATCCACTGAAACCTTGATTTCCCCGATAAGGTGAGAGAGGGGATTAATTTACACACTGCATACAATGCAATACAACTACCTTCCAATTCTCGACCCAGACGACCCCCTCCCCCATTGGTAGCTATTCCGCATCCTCTGATCCTTTGGCAACCGCGGTCCACCTTTAGACTATTCTTACCGCCAACCATTTTGACTCAACGCAGCGCTCGTGAATAAGCTCGTGCCCCGCGCTTGGCTATGAAGTGGCGCATTAGAAGTTTGAAGATTACGATTATGATTATGTGTTTGACATTGCCCTCTTTCTGTAGCTTTTAAGTGTTCAGACGAGTCCGACCATAAGACAGACTCTCTCTCGATGGCGCTATAGTGAAGGAATTGCCGTCTATAATAGTCGACCGTTTGAGCAGAGATTCGAACCTGCAGCGCTCTACCCATTTCACGTCGTGCGTTCCATCCACGCGGTTGCTCTCTGCACCCCGCATTTAGGGCAGAAATGTTGCACGGATAAACACACACAGTTACGCAAAGACAGTGGAATGAATAAAAATGGAGAAGAAGCAGAAGCGGTCTAACACATCTGGCGACAGATCTCTGACGTAGGAAGGCTATGTAAACAATCAGTCTTACATGTATAACGGACAAAGGACCTGCTGCTGTTCAGTCAGTAACGAACTTTGACCTTGCTTCGCGTTTAACATACCGTGGACGTGGAAGGGATGATGGTCTTACCCAAGGTCCTTTGGTTGATCTTGGTCTGACCGGAGTCGAACAGAAGAAGAGCGGTAGGCCTATGATAGGCATAATATACAATGCAGGCCTATGATAGGCTTAATATACAATGTAGGGCTACGCCTATTTGATTACACTGCGCTGACTGCGCGCGTGATTGAACTTTAGCCTCTGCACTTTTACCTGCTATAGCTCTATAGCTAATCGCGTGTTTTGCTTTATGTCCAACGGCGTGGGCCTATAATAGAATGGCTATACGATGGCTGTTGAAAGTTTTGATCGAGCATACACACACACACACACACACACACACACACACACACACACACACACACACACACACACACACACACACACACACACACACACACACACACACACACACACACACACACACACAGAGAGAGAAATACACACATACACACACCCGTCCACTCCTCCCACCACCTGCTTCCTAATACATATGCGGCTCATTTAAACGACGACCCTCGGCCAGTGTTAGAAGCGAACGTTAGATTCTAATTGACATACATGTGTATTTGGGTCGGGTCGAACTAGAATATCTGACATTACACTGAACTGATGAACGCTGTTCTAACACGCTGTTCTAACACGCTGTTCTAACATCGCTCAGAGGAACATCGGAGTCGATTGGAGACTGGACTCGCAAGTCCCAACTGCGTATCGAAGCTGGCGAGTCTCCGCTCTGGTGAAACTTAGAGGAACACTGCGAAACACTGAGAAACACTGTGGAACACTGAGGAACACTGAGGAACACTGCGGAACACTGCGTAACACTGAGGAACACTGCGGAACACTGGAACACCGTGGAACACTGAGGAACACTGAGAAACACTGTGGAACACTGCGGAACACTGCGTAACACTGAGGAACACTGCGGAACACTGGAACACCGTGGAACACTGTGAAACTAGAGAAACACTGCGGGACACAGCGGAACACTGAGGAACACTGCAGAACACTGTGGAACACTGAAGATGGCGAATACTACTACTCCAGTTGTGTACATACATAACTTCGTGGATGGTAAATTCTTCGAGAGTCAGCGAACACATTACATGGACAGCTACAATCCATCGACTGGACAAGTTCACGCTAAGGTTGCGAACAGCTTCGAAGTTGACGTCGATGAAGCTGTGGCTTCTGCTGTGAAAGCCTTCAAGACGTCAGTACTATAATTTCATTCATTCATTCTGAGAATTTATATAGCGCCTCTTCAAGACACATCTACTCAGAGGCGCTCTCTGCACTAACTAGCCGAAATGATGTTAAGAGTCATAGCGAGCGAAAAATAACAATAAGTTGTAAAACAAAACACAGTAAGCTGTAAGAGTCACCAGTGGCGAGCCCTCGCAAACACGTAGAGTTAACCATCGGATTCCCGTAGACAGCTGGTAGATGGCGTGGTTGATCAGAGTTTCTGGTAGGTGGTAGATGACTCCCGTCTGGCTAATCGTCGAGGCTCAAGGATGCGTGGGGGGTTCTTAGAAATTATAAAAGTGGTGCATCTGGACGGTTATCCCTCATCCATGCATGATGATGATGATGATGATGATGATGATGATGGTGGTGGTGGTGGTGGTGGTGGTGGTGGTGGTGGTGGTGGTGGTGGTGGTGGTGGTGGTGGTTGATTGTGGTTGATGGTGGTTGATGGTGATTGATGGTGATGATGATTTTTTTTAAATTTTGTACCGAAGTATTTAGGATTCTTCAGAGGCTTCATTACTAACTACTATTTATGATTATTATTATTATTTAAATTATTTAATTTGAAATACATGTAAATAACTTTGGCGAAATGAATGGGTAATGTATATATAATGTACCTGTTTTGACTGACGTGTAGGTGGTCGGTGACACCTGTTGAGCGGCGTTCACAGTTGCTGCTGCGTGTCGCTGATCTGCTCGAGAGTCAGATGGACGCCTTTGCAGAAGCTGAGTCTCGCGATCAGGGAAAGCCTCTATGGCTGGCCAGGACCGTCGAAATTCCACGAGCAGTTCTCAACTTCCGTTTGTTCGCCACGTCCATCTTACACCACGTCAACACGTAAGTCAACCAGTGTATTTATCTGTAATTATATGCAATAACAATCTTCGTTTAATTTCATACTGACCCACCGCAGAAATTGGCAGAATGACAAGGTCTACAATTCGTAGAACGAAGAACGATGATCATGAGTTATTACAGGCAGCCAGAAGTGCACCCATCACGGAGAGGGGTTTGGGGAGGAGGAAGTGCCCCTTCCAATCTCGATTTTTTTAAAAATTCCACACTGTAATGGTAGTATTTTAGGCTGTCATTTTACGAAATTGCTAATCATTTCAGTGTTATAGTCGTGGTTTAAGACTTCAAAATTAAAATGCGTCTACTCTAATTGTTGTTTTTGTTTTCACATTTCCATACTATAACATTTGGTAGCATTCTTAATCTGTCATATGCATAGGCGTACGGGAGATTTCAGCAGTGGGGGGGGGGGCAAGGATTGAACTTCTGCCCGAAAAATATATCCGTCAAACCATAAAAAAGTCGACGACCTTTTTTTTTTAGTCATTCGGTCTTGTGTTTGCCCGAAAAACCGGACTTGCCCGAAAGTTGACGACTTTTTTTTAGTCATTGCCCGAAAAACCAACCAGATTTGCCCGAAAGTGGGGGGCAATTGCCCCTCTGCACCCCCGCCTCGTACGCCTATGGTCATATGAAAACATTTATCATAATTGCATTGTTGAAAGACATGGTTTAAGACTTCAACAAATGTCTTTCTCCCATTTTTAATCTTTTTACTTTTCAAACTGTAATGGTATTCAGTTTCAGACGGACATACCGGTTCAGACGTCTATTGGTGGGAGATCATCATTAGAGAATGTACAGATTTAGAGGGGTAGGCCTAATCAGGACGAGGATTTGAAAATGGTTGCTTCTGTTTTTCAGTTCTACTCACCAGGAGGCGTTTGGATCGTTGAACTACACTTTGCGCCAGCCAGCGGGCGTTGCCGCACTCATCAGCCCGTGGAATCTTCCGCTGTACCTCCTGACTTTCAAGATCGCTCCCGCCATTGCGTGTGGAAACACGGTCGTCTGCAAACCGAGCGAAATGACGTCACTGACCGCCTTCATGCTCTGTCAAGTCTTGTCTGATGCAGGTATACACACAAAGCTAATGCAGCCTGCAGTATAAATTATTATGGAGCTTCTGCGTGGATGATATTAGAATTATATGTACACTAGCTGAACCCGGCCACGCTTTGCTGTGGCTGAGAAAGAGCAGCCAACCATCCCTCCCTACCTCCATTCCATCTCCCCCTTCCCCTCCCTCTCCCCTCCCTGCATCCTCCATCTCTCCCCTTCCTCTTCGTGTCGCTCCCTCCCTCCTTTCCTCCCTCACTCCGTCCTTTCCGATAGCGACGCGGATAGCGCCCTAAAACGCTTCAGCAAAAAGGCCGCAATGGAATGTTATGAAATGCGCTACATAAACGGAACACACATTTGAACCACCATTTGAAACGCGCCCGGATTGGAAGGCAAAGCTTATCGACGGCCGTATGTGTTGAAAACGGTCAAATTTGCAACAAAAAACAACTTTCACTTCGATTCGACCGATTCTGAGTTAAAATTCAAACCGTTCATATGCCTTCGCCAAAACATTAATAGGTCGCGTTTCAAAATGGTGATTCCGCAAGGTTCATATAGCGCATATTCAACTCGGAATCGGTCGAATCGAAGTGAAAGTTGGTTTTTTTGTTGTAAAAGATTTTAGCAAAAAAGCAATATGCAAACCCGCGCCTATATTAACGGAACGTTTTGCTGCAATTTTGAAAAGAATCGGTCCAAAACTTTCCAAGATCCTTGAGGAGGAAGATTCGTGCGAACGCAGTTACATTTTTTTTATATAGATTGCATGTGTCTGTCTTGGTTGAGTAGCCTATAATCAGGGTGAGAATTGCCGGGGGGGTTGGGGGGTTCAACCCCTCCAGTCTTTCTTAGAGCCCCATGTTAAAGTATGTTTTTCATACCCCAATTTCAAGTTTATCATAGGCCAACCCCCCCCCCCCCCCAGTTATTTTTCCACAATTCTCATACTGCCTATAATGAACAATGAATGAACGATGAATGCTGTTCTCGTTGAGGTATTCCACCTGGAGTGGTGAACATGGTCTTTGGAACTGGACCGAGGGCTGGACAAGCTCTCGTCGCCCATCCAGATGTCCGTCTCATCAGCTTCACCGGAAGTACAGCTACGGCCGCCGTCATTCGTTCAGCGACAGCACCTCTCTGTAAGAAGCTCTCGCTCGAGGTCAGTCATGCGCTCCACTGTTAATTCTTATGATATGTAGGCCTACATTGTATACAACGTATTTAATTAGAAGAACTGCAGACTCCCAATCATGGTAAGTTCTAGCATCTCAGGCAACGTCTGCAAGTATATTCATGAAGTGCCATCAACACCATTTCTGTCTTTTACCGAGTCTTTAGTGGACCTTCAAGGCAAACTACTCAGAAGTCGTCGTCGTCGTCGTCGTCATCATCATCATCATCATAATCGTTGTCATCATCATCATCATCGTTGTCATCATCATAATCAGCATCATCACCGTTGTCATCATCATCATCATCATCGTCGTCGTCATCATCATTATCATCATTATCATCATCATCGTTGTCATCGTCATCATCTTCATCATCATTGTCATCATCATCATCATCATCGTTGTCTATAATTATGCATTCCATTCTTGATCGCTAATTTATCCATGCACTTCCTGCATTGCGCTACATAACTATGACTTTAATATCATGAACGTCTGCATCGATTTTTATCTATAGAGGTCAATTTTTTGCTTAATTTCTGCAGCTGGGTGGGAAGAACGCTGCTGTGATATTTGGAGATGCAGACCTCGGAAAAGCTGTGACGACCACGGTCAGGTTAGAATCCTTTCGAGCAACGTTTCTATTCATCATTGGCGATGTGATGAGTATGCAGAAGAAGCTATAGGTCCTATGAATATTCAGTTTGTGCCGGTACTTTTAATATACCTGCAGCCTAGGAATAATTATATAGACCTAGGCTTATAGGTTAATCAGATGCTTCCTACGAACACCTTTTGCTCTCAAATAGTATAAGACTGTTTCAGTTGACTATGCATATACTAGCCTACGTGTTGCTTATTTTAATAAAAATAATGAATTGGTTTGTTTTATAGACAACATGTATATGAATATATATTACGGTATATAATTTTATATATATAGGCCTACTCCTTGGTGTATATATTATATATAATATATAATATATATAGCATATATAGACAACCCTGCTGACTCGACGCAGCGCTTGTGAATAAGTTGTTGCGATTGCACCTAGGCCTATTTGCGAAGTATAGATATATACTTGAAATTCAGAAGTTGTTTGGAGTGTATAAGTATACGATCTGTGAATGAAATAAATTCGATGTCTTCTGTATAGGCCTACTCATGGGCGGAGACCTAGGGGAGGGACAGGGGGGACGGTCCCCCCCCCAATGAATGTGGTGGGGGGACGGTCCTTGCATCTGTCCCCCCCCCCCAATCGTTAGGTGTCAGGACATGGACACTTGATGAACACACTGCAGGCGACTGACGTCGTTACACAGTTAGAAGGAGATTTTCGAACAAATTACTAAAAAAAACTGTTCAATGCATAAGAGCGATGCCATAACAGAACCGGGATACATCGACTCTTTTTGAAAACACCTTTCTTGGACACCCTTAAATTCTATATTTATGAAGCTATATAAATCTAGTAAACTTACAGAAACAAAATAATTTGATTTACCCATCAAATTATTAGAAAACATTTAACAAAATCTTCGAACAAGCCTCTCGATCTAATCATTAATTGAGTTTAAATTCAACTTAACCAGTGTAGATTCGACAAGATAAGATCGGTTTAATTTAGATCAGTAATTCAATCACAACCAATTAATATTATAATCATTGAAACCATCTAATTTTCGATTCGCTCACTAAATTCCATCAAATCCTTCCCATCTTGTTCGTCCCCCACAAGGCTGTAGCCAGGATTTCATTTCGGGGGTGTTTCTTCGGCGTAGAATTTCTAACGACCATGTTGTAGTCGTATAAATTTCTGAAAACACCTTTATTTAGATTTCACAATTTCTGGAGACACTTTTTCACCTTTTTTAGTCGTCAAAATTTTTATACACCTTGTTTCAGTCGTAAAAATTTCTGGAATTTTTTAACTATCAGCATTTATAAAGACACCTTTTTAGTCATCAATATTTCTGAATAAACCTTTTTTTGTCTGTAAAAATTACTAAAAAAAACTCTTTTTAGTTGTCACAATTTCTGGTGACACCTTTTTTTTATTCGTCGAAATTTCTATGTACCTTGTTTTATTCGTCCAAATTTCTGAAGACACCTTGTTTTAGTCGTCAAAATTTCTGGACTTTTTTAACTATCAACATTTCTAAAGACATCTTTTTAGTCATAAAAAGTTCTGAATAAGCCATTTTAAGGTCTGTCAAAATTTCTGAAGACACCCTTTTTAGTCGTAAAATTTTTTTTTTAGTCGTCACAGTGTTTTCGGCCGCTCGTCCGTCCCCCCCCCCCCAAATTCGGACCAGGTCTCCGCCTATGGGCCTACTTATATGTGTGCTTTTGTGTGTTTTGTCAACAGGTCGAGCTTTTTAAATCAGGGTGAAATCTGTCTTTGCACGAGTCGCATCTTCGTTCATCAGTCGATTTTCGATGATTTCCTCGAAAAGTTTTGTGCTGAAGTCAAGTAAGCACTTGCTACGTTGTGACGTGTAAAATTGCAAATCACATGCCCAACATTCATTCATGAAATTACAGTAAATGAATGTGCATAGCACCTCTTCAAACTTCAAAGGGCTATGCCCAGAGGCGCTCCAAGCCCATGGCAGCACGGCCAAATAAACAGTCTTAATATGGGAGCAGGCATGCATGAGAAGACGTTCTAGAAAGAGAGCGTCCCCTATACTGCATCTGTAGTTGATGACATGTAAATTGTGAGGCATATTTTTTTACCGAATCTTCTGTTCCACCCGCATTAATCGTTAAGACTATAGTATACAAGACTGCACAGACGACATAATGCCATTATTTGGATTTTTCTTAACAGTACTATGTCTGGTGACAATGATTAGACCATCTGAAATTTATATGGGCTTTTCCTTTCCAAACTTCCTGTCAATGCATTGTCAAAAGACTCGAGACAATGCCGCCAACTGAACGAATTAATTAGTTTTTTTACGTCGAGTACCCGGGAAACTTTGCAACGTGTTCATTGATTTGCACCATTCAATGCAGCAGTTTAAAGAACCGTGCCTCACGGTGTTTAATCTTGATTTCCTTTTCAGAAAGTACGTGGTTGGTGACCCACTGGATGCTGCGACGAAGGTTGGGGCGCTAATAAGTAAGGAGCATCTCGCAAAGGTCCAAGGTTACGTTGATCTGGCAAGGAGAGAAGGATGCAAAATAACCTATGAAGCAAAACTCGAACTACCAGAGAAAAATCAAAAGGTCAGTTATGCAGGCCAAGGCCGTAGCCACGATCTTGTGTGTGTGGGGTGAGGGGGGGAGAAAACTAAAAACTTAGGGCCAATCCATGTCCAGGCCGAAACTGTAAAGTGCTTCTAGTAACAGCCTGCTGTTTTCATAGCTTTCCGTGCGCCCTGTAATAATTATGCTATAGTATAGAACCTGTACGTGAATTAACCTCCATGAATATACCATAAGGCATAAGAGTTAGTTATTCCAAGTGAGTTTAAATAGCTTGTCTTGCCTATAATTGCTACATAATAAATGCGCATAATGTTCTGCCTTTGTGACCTTTTAAGGGATACTTTCTATCACCGGTCGTCATCACTGGTGTCTCTGACGACTCGAAACTTATGACGGAAGAGATCTTTGGTCCAGTCACTTGTATCGTTCCATTCAACCATGAGCAAGAGGTACGTAAGCTCACAGCTGAACAAATCCACATAAACATAGGCATAGGCCATAGGGATACAATATATTTATTTCTCGCATTCGCTATAGCACTCCTTCAAGGGGCCATTGCATAATTACGTAACGCTCGAGGGTGGGTGGGTGGGGCAATTGAAAACGTTACGAAACGTTACGGGGGTGGGTGGGTGGGGGACGATGAACGTTACGTAACGCCATGAAAAAAAATTATTACTGAATATTAAATTGCCATCGAATGACACTTTAGACAAATAATATGATCAAAGTTTAAACTTCGTGACATTGATTTAAAACTTAATCGAAGAAGGTCTATTTATAAATCTGTAGGCCTATAAGACACCAATTAGGCCTACCTGCCAGATCAATTCTGTTCTCCCAATAGTTCCATAGTTTTACCAACGGAACAACGTGGTAGGCCTAATTCTCCTCGAATATCGAAGAACCACTTTGAAGCATGCTTTACTTAGGGGACACGACCTCAAACATTTAAAATTAATGATTAACAAAACTCAGCAATATTTCTATTAGCCTAATAATTATCGAAGGGCCCAAACTAAGCAAATAATTATAGTTCATCTTAAGTTTGATTAATTGCTAATGAGCTATTGAGTCCGTGAAAATTTTCAGCGCTGTAAAATTTTATTCTTGTGGTAAAAAAATAATAAAACAGTGTATATTTCAAGCATATCAATTCACTATGAAAATATGAATTAGACCTATAATTACGCACTCACAATTAATGGCCAGTAATGGACCTAAATCTCAACTGATTTTTGTGGCAATCGTTACGTAACGCTGGGGAGGGTGGGTGGGTGGGTCAAGGGCAACGTTACGAAGCGTTACAGGGTGGGTGGGTGGGTCGAAAACGGTCATTTTCGGCGTTACGTAATTATGCAATGACCCCCAAGCTCCCTACTCAAAGGCGCTCGACCCGACTACAGCGCGGACACGGGGTTTCACGCCGAAACGCTGAGCAATTGCAAGGGAAGGACTTCTCCAAGGTTCCTACGAGGGGATTGAGGTGGATTCGAACCTGCATGATTATGTGTATGGCTTGCATCCAATGCAAATTTAAAAAAACTCATGGTCATTTCGTCCTCTGTGGTTCTGATTCAACACACTGACCACTTGATTAAGCTTAGGCTACCTCTGATTGGTTTGATTTATGACTCACCGTGTTCTTTCTAAGGTGATCGCGAGAGTCAATGATGTTCAGTACGGTCTGTGCGCCACAGTTTGGAGTCAGAACGCGAACACAGTTCACAGAGTGGCTCAGAGGCTCCAGGCAAGTCTAGGTTTACCGTATATATTCTGTGTCGCTGTGTCTTCTCGTAATCATAACCGTAATCTCGAAATTTTGTAGCGCTATCTTTAGAACCTGTTTTCAAGCTGAGCGCAGAGCATCAGCTTATTCACGAGCGCTCGTCGTGTTATCTGCATGCAGAGTCCAGGCAGGGATCAATACACAGGGGATGGTCGATTCCGATTGTCGGAAAGACCAGCGAAAGTTCTCGAAAGCGAAGTAAAGTTAATTAGTGAACAGAAGTGACCTACCTATCAGTGTTTAATCTAGTCCCTCTGCTTAGAGTGTGTGTGTGTGTTAGTGTGTGTGCCACTGTGTGGGGTTTAGTTTCTGGGGGTGGTTAAACGGCCGTCCGGGCGGGCGGCAACCGTCTGATAGGGTCCCTGATGACCTTTTAAAAGTCTTTGTTTTTGAAAAAATCACTTCTGAAAATTGTCTAGGGTGAATACCATTCCAGGGAAAAATTCCCCATCCCCGGAGATGCCTAGATTAAACACTGCCTGCATGCTGCACGTTTTTGAACAGGTTGGAACCGTTTGGGCGAATTGCTGGATGGTGCGTGACCTTCACATGCCCTTCGGCGGCGTCAAGGCCTCTGGCGTCGGTCGTGAGGGCATCCAGGACTCCGTCGAATTCTATACAGAAGCAAAAACCATTTGCATCGACGTCAACTGAACAGCACATAATTATATATATATATATATATATATATATATATATATAGTAAAGTAAATACATATATATATATATATATATAGTAAAATAAATATATATAGTAATATATATACATATATATATAGTAATATATATACATATATATAGTAAAGTAAATATATATATGTGTATATATATATGTATATATATATGTATATATATATATATTTATATATATATATCATATGAGATAGTAAGAGGACTCGTCCGCTTTCGATGTCTACCTGCAAGAAGGAAACACGAACCGTCAGCATAAGATCATCTGGTGATCCAATCGGAAAATATTCTGTCACGTTGCAAAATGGTTATGTTTTAAAATTATTGCTAATATTCCTAACAAATGTGCAGCTATCTAATCGATTTGCTGTTATGAACCATGTTCCGTAGAAACTGTAGAAGCATTTATCACAAATAATCTGATATTCAACTACCGCTGTTCCTGTTACTTCATGTGGGCCTTCTAGTCCAAACTGTTGTTGTATATTCGCATAAACTTGGCTTGATTCTGGTTCGACTTGTTTTCTTCTTCTGCTGTTTCTTAATTGTTTTGTGACACGCAAAAACACTAATGGATGGTTAGGTTGGGTGCTTTCAGTGGCGCAACTAGGGGGGTGCTGGGGGGGGGTGCTTGAGCACCCCTAGGCTAAAAAGGTGACCCACGCAATTTTTTCAAATCCGATGAGTTTTTTTGGTGCGTGGGGGGTAGGGGTCATTCGGTCTTTAAGATTACACAATCAAGCAGGTTCCTTTGGCACTCGCTACTTCGCACCATCGGCGCTTACAATAATAATTCTGAGCACCCCAAGGAAAATTTTCTGGTTGCGCCCCAGGGTGCTTTACCATCGAGAAAGGCGTAGTCCTTGACTTACTCTCGCAATAGAACATTATAAGAACCATTTGTAAGGTTGTAGTGAACTGCAGCACTATATACAATGTAGGCCTACATGTACATGTACAATTGTACATTGTACATGAACGATAAGGAATAGGCTATCGGTCAAAAAAGCGCAATGACTCGAAGCACGCACTCAAGGAAGCGTTGCGAAAAGGAGGCTGGACGAGGAGGAGGCAGTGGAGAACATCCAGCATATAGCCGGAGAGGAGCAGGGGCGGCGCTACGCCAGGGCATGGCAGAGAAAATGCCCTGGCAAAAAAGCCTTTGCTCTGGTCGTTGCCCTCTGCCCTGGTTTCTTGTGTGACTACTCTGCAGCCCTGGCTATACCCTGGCTACAAAAAGTGTATGGCGCCGCAAATGGAGAGGAGGCCATGTCTATGACTAGCCTACATCTAGATTCCGTCAAGACGTGCGCGGGAGAACGTACGACCGGGTCCAAAGGTCCAGGCACCCCCAACCGCCCAGCTGCATGGTAGGCCAGCAGAGAACTAGCAGCAGCAGCAGCCGCATCATAATGCAGAGAACTTCTGTCGTGCCAAGATCTAATGCAACAATCATAAAGTGAATAATAATGAGCGACGAGAGCTTCGCAAACATTGTTAACATTGAGAGCAACGGCCTGCAAAGCATCGTCTGCTTTGGCCTCGTCTACATAGGCCTGCAATGCGCATGCGTCCGGCGAGGCCAAGCCAGACCAATATTGCTTGCATAACAGCTCAAGGTTCTTCGAGTGTGTATGTGTGCCCATGTACAGAGGCCATGTATACACACAATCCGCCACTGGTTGCACTCTGCCAGTGCCAGTCCCAAGTATAGATAAAGGAGGGCGACACTAATCGTCATTGAAATGGCAGTGTCGTTAAACAGCAACAAACCACAATGGGTCTATTGACAGCATTGTGCCTTGGTAAATACATATGTGCAAACACAAATATTATTTACTAGACCTATGTAGGCTATTCATGTAGCCTATATTGTCATTATTGTGGGCCCTATTCACTCATTGAAATAAAGAGTAAAACAAGGCCGTGAATTAGGCCTACTAGGCAGTGTTTAATCTAGTCCCTGCGGTTTGGCCTACCCAGGGAGAGAATTGCCAAGGGGATTGGAAGGTTTCAACCCCCCAGTCTTTCTTAGAGCCCCATGTTAAAGTCTGTTTTTCACACCCCGATTCCAAGAGGATAACGGTTCAGCCCCTACTTATTTTTCCACAATTCTCACACAGGGCCTACCATCACGACCATCACATCAATTTTCTAAAGAAAATCTCAATGAACATTCAAATGACAATTCATCCAGAGGGAGGTGCAAAGGAACACCTACCATCATCATTGCTTCTTTGTGCACTAAGCTTTGAACGATGCCAACAAATTGATCAGCAGTTGTGTACACTCACTCCATGGTAACAGTATATGTATACAGAATATATAATTATGTGTATACAAATGCACAAACCTAGATGATGCACACATACATGCTTGCTATCTGTATATTATACAATACACATAATGTGTATACAATACATGTATGTAATGGATGCGTAATATGCACTACGATACCCATGTGTATATATGCATATTACATACACGCATTGCGCATGCTCATGCACAAACACACACGCACAAACCATCCTACACAGTACACACAGACACGCTTGCTCATTCACAAACACATGTCCTACTATATGAAGATTAAAATCAAAGAAACCAATGTAATTAAACAAAATTTAATCATGATCAAAACAAAACGATAGCGGATGTATACATTATCGTATGCAATAACTATAATATTGTTTTACGAGTGGAATTGTCAATTAATACACAGATCTGATATATATATATATTATATAGATATAATATTATATATATATATCTATTATATATATATATATATGTATATATATATATATATATATATAATCTATGACACGGACACTGAATTTTATTGCAGCTTCATCCACTTTTTAAACAGATCTGAAGATGATACCAACACAAATAACAATAAATTTTACTTAGAGTCTTGATCAGTAATAAAGATGTTTTCAGTTGGTAGCGAGTCAACTGAAGAGTATTAACCTTCTACCGACTGAGGGCATAGGATGTCCCATATCGTTTACTACACTTTGGTCGGTAAAGAGTTAAACTATAAGTTGCTCAACAACCTAAAATAGGCCTGGCTTGGAAACGCGTAGATCCACTGTTATTAAATGCGCAATTTGTACTGCAAAATGTTATAATAAGGTAACTTGCTACGCACTGATAGTGATTGAAAAGAAACCAGGCATACAAGAAATTCCATTACAAGCATTCATGTAAAATATTTATAAGCAGCCGAGCATGAAGAAAGCATGACATGAAAGTCATCCAAGACTGCAAAGTCTACGAAAATCTTCATAGCAACAATCATTCACCAGATCTCTTAATGGAAACCATACAATTATGTATACAAATATAAACGCCTGCATCGGAATACAAATGATCTCTACACTCAAACCCATTGCTTTGAATAGCAGAGAAGATCTGCAAACTTCAAACATCAGTGTGACAAGTGGTCCACTGAGAAAGACACACTATAACCTACTGAGAATTTCCAGATAATTTTATCTACTAACTTACAGATGTCACAATACTTTGTCCGGTTGGTAATTATCAGTTTTGCATTGCTTAAACTCAACTATTCAATGCAAAAGCATCAGTAGTTGTGAGTAAGCCCCTAGATACACTACTTGTGGCACAAAACCCATGATCGAGGGCAAGCACCCAGAGTAATTGGATATTGTGCCAAAATTATTAACACCCCGGACAATGTGCACTCGCTATTTCGCGGTATTGCATTTAGAGGAGCCAATGTTCAACAAATCAGAAGAAATTAAAATATTAAAAATGTTCTAGTACATTAAAACCAAATATTCAGATCTCAACATGATCAGATCTGTCTGGAAATTGTCATACAGAATAAAAGACAATAACATTAAGGCAAACATTTCAGATCGCTTCCAAAGGCAACACTGCACAAATGAACTTAGCACATAAGGCAATTATTGTCAAGGACAACTATATTGAAACAATCATGGTCAATCAATCAATCAATCAATCAATCAATCAATCAATCAATCAATCAATCAATCAATCAATCAATCAATCAATCAATCAATCAATCAACTGTACATTATCTGCTGCTTATCTCATCTAAATTCTTATGACAAACAGGTTTCTATGTACATTGTACAGGCCCAAAATACATGGCAATTTCTTTCAAAACAACCTAAGCATCATTGCATAAACTCCTGTCATGTTACCTATCATTTCCATTCTGGTATTTGCAAAATACGAACCTACAAACTTTATTCGCTTCCCAACTTTGCGGTTGATTCGAGCTGTTACGAAAACTCGAAAAACATCAAATCGAAAGCCACAAAATATCTCCTATCATAGCTTAAAAATTAAAACTGCAACACGATCAACCGATTTCTAAACTGACCCAACCGGACACATTCTGCGAAATTCATAGCACGCAAAGTCTGTTAAATTCCATCAAAGAGAATGTAATCGCAATAATTGTTAAAATCCATCGAATTGCATAAAAGCGATAACATAAACATAATCGTAATAAATTTTAAAAAATACTCTCTGGAATATAAAATGATTATTTACCGGTACATAAAATAATCAATCACATACTAGAACAATACAGATCCAAATTTAAATGAAAGATGCTCTCAACCCATTCCGATCGGCAGTAAACAGCAGTGATGACGACTATGAGATGATCATGATGGGATGAATATTCATGAGGAAGCTGGTTAGCTGTCGCTGCGCTAGACCCTGGCTCCACATCTATTGCATCGTCTGTCACGCATCAGTAGGCAGCAAATGAGTCCAATGGGGAAGAAGAAGATGCCTAGACAGATTCCACAGCAACTGAACTCTTCCATAAGGTTGCCATTCTACAAGACATGCATTACAAAATGATTTAAACCAGGAAGCTTTAAAGTTGCAAGAAAACTGGGCTTTTTTGTGTTAGCCAAGGACTGCACTGTAATATGGAGCTTTGGAACTCACATCAGGTATCATTTTAAAAAGTAACTCTGGTTCTACATGTCTTAGAGCAATATGCAGCATATGGGTCCATACAGAAATAAGAAGACAGCTAGACAGATTCCAGGGGTGTAGAAAAAATATGCCACTCTACACGAGATGTACTTGAAGACAAGAGGAAGCGTTGGTGGGTAGCCAGAAGGAATTCCAATTCAATGATAGCTTTTACACTGGAGAGAGTCTAATTCTAAGGACTGTTAACGATGTCCCGCCAGTCATTTTCCCATACAAAGGATTTAAAAATAAAACAATGCCAACATATAATTTGTCTACGCTGCATCACAACCAGGGTGGGTGCTAAGGGTGTTGCAGCACCCAGACCCGCAGATTTCAAGGGTTCACATAACTTTCTAATTAAGAGCGTGGTAGACAAGTAGATTGTCAGAAGGAGCATTGGAGGGTAATTACAACAACACCCAGACCCGCATTAGCCTTAATTTGACCCTGAACACAGCCAAACAACGTTACAGTACATCCTGAAAGCCAGGTTTTTAGAAGAGGCTGCAGTATGTGAGCTCATTGAAGGATACAATAGCAACAGTTTAAACTTGATATAAAGCTGGTACAAAGTATAGAATAATGCCATATATAGAGGAAAAGATAACTACCACTGTGAACACTGAGCTCCTCTAACCATGTGACACACCACATAGATTATTCTGACACTTAAATAATCTATATCTGGCATTTAAGCTGCATGTACAATGTATGTGCACTTGTTCCTATATAGCGCCCCTTCAAGCTTTCTGCTCAGAAGCGCTCCTGACTACAGCACGAACACTGAATCGGAGTTTCAGTCCGAAGTGCATTCAGCAATTGCAAGTGAAGTACTAGCTCAAGGTTCCTACGAAGAGGTTTGAGGCGGATTCAAACCTGTAATCCTCTGGCTACAAGACAACGAACACACCCACTACACCACGGCATCCCACATGAGCATATATATATATATATATATATATACCATATATATATATATATAATTATATATATATTATGTATATATATATATTGATGTCTTACCCTGCAGACAGGGCAGTTGCCTGTGACCACTTGTCCGCCTCCCACCACAATCACGCTCTGCTGCTGCTGACCTTGAGGCTGTTGCATCATTGGCTGACCTGGATGGTAAGGGTATCCTCCAGGAGGAGGTGCATAGCCGCCGGGAGGGTAACCACCCTGTGGTGGGTAACCAGCGCCCTGTGGTGGGTAGCCAGTACCTGGTGGTGGGTAGCCAGTACCTGGTGGAGGATATCCAGTACCTGGTGGAGGGTAACCTGGGTTCTGTGGAGCGTATGGGGGGCTTCCAGGGTACTCAGGACCTTTGGAAGGATCAGATGGGGCATAGGGTGGAGGTGCGCCACTTGCCATGACTGGTGCCGGAACCTAATAAGCAAAACAGAAACCAACAGTCTACATTAGTATGATTATCGTAAACAGCATCATAGTCATCATTAAGATAATCATCATCAACACAATCAATAACATAGTTCTTGCCATGTCACCATTCTCATTGCGGGTCGCGGTGGTGTAGTGGTGGGTTTGGTGCCGTGGAGTCAGAGGGTTCCAGGTTTGATTCCACGTAAAGCCACCCTGGAGGGATCTTGAGCAAGTGCATCACTTGCAATTGCTCGTGTGCTTCGGCGTGAAACTCAGATGCAGTGTCCGCGCTGTCGTTGGGAGTACCTCTGAGTGAAGAACTTGAAGAGGCGCTATAGCAAATGCGAGAAATAAATAAATAAATAGTGCCCAAGATGGCTAATGTAATGATGCTAGATAGTGTCACATATATAGACCTCAGGCTAGCAATTTTCATGTACATTGCACCTGCAAGCCTACTGAACAGGTGTAACACATCATTGCATAGACCAGGTATACATAACAGCAGAGTCTAAATGCAATATACAGTTCTGAGGCCTATTACATTTGTTGCCTACTCCTAATGTTACTCAGGCATGACTAGTAAAGCTTAAGGACGAAGTTTTTCTATCTGTAAAGACCTACAGTCCATTTTGATGAATGCACACAAGAGAAACCTTATTAGTCTAATGATGAAGAAGGCCACAAAGACAGACAAGCAGTGGTATTCACAAGTGAACAAACAAAGACACTAGTTAGGAAAAAGACACAGGAAAGGTAAAAGACAGAAAATAAGGGTGGGGAAAGGATTTAAGAGGTGAAGTGAGTCCATGCATGCTAAGAGTTAATAAATCTCTGCATGCATGTGTCGTCTGAACAGGTACAACAGATCATTAGATAGACCAGACCAGGTGTAACAACAGTCTAAAGTCAATGTATGGTACTGAAGATATTCATGAATAACATTCGCTCTTTAAAACAAAATGCCAATGGGAGGTGAACCAGGAAGTTCATGCACAGAAATACAGGGAATTTCTGTCCCATAGGATGTTGTTGACGTGGAGCGAAGAGCATACAATAAAAAAACCTTAATTAACAAACATACATACACACATGTATTCTGCATGTAACAGCAAAATGACTACGGATTTGCTTTGCTACTGAACTGGGCTACAAAAATGGGTTATATAATATATATATGATATATTTTGGCCAATATACAGTATTTGTAATTTTATATTTATACTAGTTGGGGTAGGCCTACATGATGCTGCATGGCAAATTTTGGTCTTTCGCCCCATCCCAACCACACAGGTCTAGGGTCATGGACAAAGTTTTCTTGGTGGCCCTCTGTCTAGCTGAGGTGAAATAGATGTGAAACTGTGGTCACAACCGGCATTGACAGGGAAACTGTTTCTGTTTTTTACCCCACCATTGGTCAGAGGTGGGGGCAGGGTGGGGAGCAGTGGTCTAGGTGCATAACTGCATATGTGAGGTGAAAAGATGTGAAAATGTGCAAATAGGGCATTTTGGTAGTGAAATATTGGTTTTCACCCCATTATGCCCCGGGTATAGAGATTGGCCAAAAGTTCCACTGGGTGATCCTCTGTATAGACTATAGGTTCAACCTTTCACATCAATAGCTGTGAAATTGTGGGTGGGCATTCTGTACAAACAAACATACACACACACACACTGTGACACACACACATGTATTCAACTTTTAAGAAAATCTTGTAGACCCATATGCTAGAGCAGCTAGACCTATTTCTAATTAGGCTAATTTTAGTTGTAATTGGTCTTCTACCGCCATAGTGAATAACACACAAGGCATCACGTGATGCAGCACCGAATAAAACCCATAATCAAGCAACTAATTCAGAAGATCAGACCGTAAAACAATAAGGCTGCCTATGACCTATGGTAGGCCTAGATAAACTATTTAAAAAGATGAAGCCTTAATTTGAGAACAAAACGACATATTAAGAGACAGAGCCGAATACATGTGTGGGAAGGCTTAGAAATGACCTGAAATCTGGAAATAATTATATTACATAGGACCGAAGATATTATATACAATCTAACGGTCTCGCTGAACAGTAATGCGATTGAGGATCAAATTGGCACACATTGACTTTTTACTTATGCCACACCTAACGAGCTCATTCGACCACACTACCACTTAGCAACGGCTATCAATATTACCTGTCAACGTTATCTCAACAACACCGAAACACGTAGGCCTATAGAATCAAGCACAGAAACTCTACAACACATACACGACAGTTTATCAATTTACTTCAGCTGAAGAAAGAGAACTCCTCTTTTAGGACACTGAAGCCGAACTCCGTTTGAAAATCCGACGGATTTGGTGGAAGCGTCCACCAAATGAAACCAAACATACAACTCTCTTCGATAATCAAACGACCAAGACGACGACGCTGCTCTGATTCTAACTAGGTCAATGGCGGTTCTTCCAACGCACAGCCTAACGTAAGCACTCGAGTCACGCTGCGAGATTGGCTATGGACCGACGATTTATAGAAAATTATCACATTAACCAACCATAACCTACACGAATCAATTGCAATTGTTAGGCCTATTGCTTTTTAATTTCAGTCATTTAAGTTTAATACACCCCACTGATGTGTCTCTGCGATGCTGTATGGATGCGCTATTCATTACGCAGCTGATCAATATTATGAAAAGAGCTTAATATGTGCAAATTAATTAGGCCCAGGCCTACACGTTTATAGACAGAGACCGTAGGCTAGGACTGCTAGGTTATAATCCAAAGACTATTAGAACATTAAACAGTTCATTTCTAAAAGAACTGACGAGAAACTGACGACATACATGCATACTTGCATACATCCATACATGCATAGTTGCATACATACATGCACACATACATACATACATACATACATACATACATACATACATACATACATACATACATACATAAATACATACATACACGCATACACGGCGTATTACACGCATACACGCATACATGCATACATACATACATACATACATACATACATACACACATACACGCACACACGCATACACGCATACACGCATACACGCATACACGCATACACGCATACACGCATACACGCATACACGCATACACGCATACACGCATACATACATACATACATACATACATACATACATACATACATACATACATACATACATACATACATACATACATACATACATACATACATACATACATACATACATACATACATACATGGCAATGGCATATGCACCATAATATTGCTACCTATGTCACGTGCGGTAAAGTCGGTGAGTTTGAATGCCATTAATGATGGCAACGGCGTCCCATAGCCAGATAGGCGTAGCTGAAGACTTACATTTTTCCCAGTTCCGTATGCGTAGGCTTGTAGGCCTATCATGCATATGCATTGAAAGCGCACGTTCTCGCTACGGCTGACGTACGCACTACGCAGGCTCCATGGTAATTGGCATGTCTGATTATGACTCAGCTCAGATCGGCTACATTTACGCGCGCTCTCTCTCTCTCTCTCTCTCTTTATGTCTCACTTTGTTTGTCTGTCTCACTTTGTCTCCTCTGCTGATTGGACTGGTTTCACTTTTCCCAAAAAACGACTGTAGTTTTTGGAAGTCGACGTAGGCCTAATGGTTTGCATGCGGTTGTAAGAAAACAGAAAACAGTATTCATTATATATATATACATTATATATATATATATATAATGAATATATATATATATATACCGGGCAAACCCCCCTCCCGGTCAAAATCCCCGCCCCCTATTTCGCGTAGGGCATTATATCCGGACAAAGCACGCTCCCTCTGTGCATTTAGTCTATTTATTTTTAGGCCTAATTGATAAAACGTAATTGTCCTGGTTTTGTTCGATGTGTCAACTTATTTTTTGCGTAATTTTAGGTAGGCCTAATGACATTATAGTCTGGGGAGATAATGTCCTACCCGGGGGAAGGGTAATGTCCGGAGAATTGTGTTCGTTTTCTCTGCATTCCTTTTCAAACAACTCGCTACAGAGTAGGGTATGCCTATAATATGAACGAGTCGTGGACCCAATTGTATCCGTTGATCGTTCTAAGAAAGTCTGAAAGTAGGCCTACATTGACTATTAATATTGCTCTCAATGCTCTGACGGTTAAGTAGGCCATCACTTCACCGTCATAGGCCTAGCACAGTATAAACATACTATGGTCATACAGTCATACTGTTCAAATATAGGCCTAACTGCAAATCAATATCACTTCAGAACGAAGTCTTTTACTTTTAGACAGACACATGTTCAGACACGAATAAAAGGGTTCAAGTAGCATTTCGTGACCATGGCAGTGTATTTATATTCTACAACTTAGGCTACGCCTTAATTTAAGTCTTAATTGATGGCACACACTAATCACCTATTTTGGTCCTATTATATAATTTAATAATTATAGACTTTATAATAAATTATTATAGGCCATAGACCTATATAGACCTACCCAGGATATGTAGCCTAGTATTCAAAGACGGTATAGCCTAATCGCAGTATAAATAACCAGCAGTACGTCGACTTCCGGCCTCTGCTGTAGTCAGAGTGCCTGACTGATTTTGAAAGTGGGGCTATTTGTCAAATTTTATTTATTTATTTATTTATACTGTGGTACAATAATATTATTTATTATTTACCAACGACCTTATCAATTTACAACATTACATTACGTCATCAAGATACACATTCAGTAATATATAGTTTGCGGTGCAACTAAACACAGAATGAACAACTGAACTCTTTATTTTATATTGCATCCAATTTAATTGGAACGATCTTATCGAGGACTCGCTGTGTTGACACTGTTGAGGTACCACGTTTTGAAAACAAAAGTCGAATTTGGCATTTTATTTTAATCTTTTTCGGGCGTAATTGCAGTATTGGGGACCGTGAGTGTCGTTTTAGTTAGTAACATGAGGTCGGTTAGCGTCGTTCTATTTTTATTGCAATCGTTGGCAGCCATATTGTTTGGAGTACGAGCAGCCAGTCTTCGGGATTACCGAAAAGTCAATCGACGTGCAGCCGTATTCAGCGAGTTCATTCTTTAGGATAATTTTCTTAGGAACATATTTGGTCTTGTTGAGTGCCCGCTTCAGTTGACTCTTTCTCTTAATGATTTACATCAATTTTTGCAACAAGATCTCAGAAATTATTCCATGTGGTGAAATGGCTAAATTTGTTAAACTTACACAACATCACGCATACGAGTTCATGAAGTAACTTTTTGATTCAAAACATGCTGCTTTTTAATTTAATGTTTAAAAATTGGTATTACGCAGTCTCACGAAAGAACTACTTTTGCACTTGATATGGATTTCCAAGCCGGGCAAGGAGCGTTTCTCGATTTAATAAAATCGATGGATAAAGACTCGATGATCCCTCTACTGAAATGGATTCAGTCAGCTGCCGGTCAGTCTTGTTTGACTTTTGTGAGAAATTAAAGTACGCACGGCAAAACAAACTGGCAGACTTTCCTTTCAATCTTTACCAACCAAAGTGTAGTAAATCTTATACCCTCGGTTCGTAAAGGTTAAATTGACTGTGAACTATTTTATAGGTAGTAAAGTTGGTATTCTGTTAAGTGAAAATGTGACCTGACTCGATATACCGTAACATCATTTTCGTATATCTTTCCAAGTGCTTCTTGCTGGCCTGAATCATAATAGAGTTTATTATATAAGGGACAACTTTTTATATAAACAGATTAGATGGAAAGTCACCACTGGCGTGACATTCCTAGAATGCAATTTGTAGTTCCTGTCTGGATTTAAGTTAACAGCTGGTATCATAGCAAGAGTTCGTAATCGAATTTTGTATTGATGATGAAGACTGATGAATACTGAATGAGTCATTCACTGTAACACTGGTTTGCTGGGTGTCTTGATGATGGCAGAAGTCTCTGTGTTGGAAATTTGTTGCTTGTCTGCATATTGCGCAGGTCAGCGGCCATATTGGTTGTTTATCAGACCACTCCGTTATTTCAACGGATTATTTCAACTTTATGTAGAATTTGCGCAGTAATTTCACACACGTTGGAGTTTACTGGTTCTGGGTTTGTGTACCGAACTTATTCGTCGGGTTCGTCAGGGATTTTGCGTTGGAAAGGATTTTGTTCGCAAGTCGTCTTGTGTCGCCCACGTGCTCACGTTAGACGCCATCGTGATGCATGCGGTCAAGCTCAACCATCAAGACCGTGCGTCTTCACCGCTGTTGCCTGGTATTTACATCTCACCGAACTTACTGAAGGACGGTTCACGCAGGTCAGTGGAGTTAAATCGATCGGATGTTGTCTCTGGTGGCGTTCAAAACTACCGACCGACAAGCGACAAATACCTTCTACTGTGCAGTCCTTGTGCCCCGACGATAGACCGGACACGCGCGTCATCTTCTACCAGCGAGGAGCTTCAGTTTCGTCAGCGTTTCGTGTTTTCGAGCCCTGTCATCTATCGCCGCTCTTCTCTTTCGACGCAACCTGTACCAGAGACTCTGAACATTCCACCATCTGAAGGCTGTTGACGGGATTCCATTGGATGATTCTAGGTGTCTGCGAGGGTTCGCCACTGATGACTGTTTCCGGCTTACTGTGACTTATTTTGCTAATTGATGAAATTTTCTTGTTGTTATGACAATTAACATCACTTTGGCCAGTTAGCGCAGAGAGCGCCTCTGAGTAGATTTCTTGAAGAGGCGCTATATAAATTCTCTAAATAAATAAATAAAAATGTAAACTGGTTGCATCAACACAAGCCTACTTGACTGTTAATGCTTGTGAAATATGGTTAAAAGACAGACTGTATGTACTATCAATTGATTAAACATTGTGAATGGCTTTATAAATAGCGGCAACTCGCTGATTGTAGTGATGACGTCAGATCTTAAATAAACACAAGTTTTAGTAAACCTTTAACTAACTCAGCAGTGTATTGTTAAATTACCATAGTTTTACATGAGTAAGTTCATCAAGTACTGGTTCCTGTTACCTGCTATCTAGGGGATCTGATTAAAGACAGCGGCAGGAGTGATAAGGCTGACGAAATTATTCATCGGATTCGCCATGATGTTCGTGAAATGGTTCCTGTTTCTGCGACGCTTCCTTCTGAGGTCATCAGTTCACCTACAGTTTCTGACCAATCACAGGTCATGATCAAAGGTCATATCTTCAAATTTTATGTAATAGTCAGCTTGACCCTTTGAACCCGGAGCTCCCGTAATTCTATGGATAACTGGCCGGTAAACCTGCCCGTTGGGTTCAAAGGGTTAAGTTATAATTTCAGACTTCAGAGTGATGTAAGGCTACGACCTGAGATCCAGAATAGGTTAGTTGCAGTTCAGCAGAACAATGATACATCCAGTTTACTGAAGTGGACCAGTAGCCATTCATGTTCTTGCAGGCTCCATATTATGGTAGTTGCTAAGACATTTGCAGTGCCAGATTTGCCATTGAATAAAAAAAGCTACATCGTTGGCCCTCTCAGTTTGCAGGGACCTAAAAGAAAGACTCAAAATCTTGTACAGTTATTAATGAATGTTAAAATTTAAAAAAATTCCTTTAAGGATAGTTTTCATGGTATATTTAAGATCTATGATAGAGATAGAGCCAACCTAATGATATACATGTATTATGTAGTCAATAAATGCATTGATTTGAAAGTAATCTGAATTTGTCACTTTGAATGCCTTAGAATTTTGATTAATTAAAGGCATATACACTGTTTTCAAGTTTTGTTGGCCCTTCTCATGTTATTTTCTGGAGCTTGTTTATATAGCTTTGAGCCTCACCATGTCTTAATGATGCACTATTTATTTTTCCTTTTCTTCTATGACCATTGACCAGTGTCGAATCTTCTTTGTCCTAAATTTATAATTGATAATTGTTGTCAAGCCATTGAACCAGGGAAGAAAAGATGGCTGGGTTGGTTTGGTCATGGTTGAACGAATAATTTACCTTAATTTCTATTATTTTTATTTAGTAATTATATTGTTGTCACTCTTGTTATTATTTTGGGGTGAGTATAGACTCGAGTGCAATAATATTAATGTATGTATAAGCTGAAATTTTTGCATTCCAGAAGCAAAGGAACGGTTATTCCGCAACAGTTCATGTCGATGGTTTTCTCTACGATGAAGAAGAGGTTGACGAACTTTGCGAAGAAGGACAAATGAGTCGGAACTATTGTACCGACTGTGGTTCTCACCAGGTGGCTCCACTGAGTAAATAATTTTTTCAGTACAGTGTGGACTCATTAATGCTCTCTCTAGTTTGTTTTTAGGTTAAGCTCCTTGTTGCCTGTGTGATCTTATTAGACAACAAAGGCAAAGGTATGACGCTGTGCTGTGGTAGTCCGAAACTGTAGTGCTAGAAGATTGTGATGGAGAGGATGTCCATTTGGTTGATTGCTGATGCAACTCTTTAGAAATATCAATCTCCACTTGAAGGCAATTGTTTGGTTATAGTACATTCTACAACTGCCTTTATAATGTTTTTGCAAAACGAGTTAGTTTTTGGTAGGCTTTCTGCTGTAGGGTAACCTCCACCTACTGTTGTCACTAGTATTGCACAAGTAATTATTCTAAGATGCCTTTTTCTACAATGTTTACTTTTTAGACTATGTTTTGAATTGTTTTTCTGGTTTTTGCTTTGTGAAATTGACATAATTTAATTATGTCAATTTCACTTTAGTGAAGCAAAAACCAGAAAAACAGAAATCATAAACAACCATTTTATTTTGTTTCTGACAGCTTTCATTTCTCACTCGACATCTGTGACGCAGTTGAAATACATATTCCGATATTTACTTCCAAATCTTGATGGAAAAAAACTCGTAGACATCGGCTCAAGACTCGGTGCTGTTCTCTACGGAGTACGTGACTAGAAATCTGCCTATGCATGTCGATACTTATATTTTTACTTGAATCTGAACTTTCCATGACAGGAAAAATAACTGAACATTGTGGCCTCCACTATAAAGCATAACTCATGTAAAAAGCTTGCTGTAATTCTTCAATGTGTAAATTCCTGAACTAAATATAGAAGTTATTATTTCTTACGCATGCTGTATAATGTTATGTATTCAGCGTATAATCAATGCCTTCATTTGAACGATGATATCAAGTATTAAATTTTTCTCTTCTGCTGACCCTTTATGAAGAAATTATTATTATTATTGCCTATATTTATAAAGCACCACTATCAAATTACTAAGCATCAAACAATGGTGCTAAGAAATTTATTGACTTCAATGTATGAAATGTTTGAGGCAGTCTGTCAAACTGACCCTGAGGCAGCCATGGGTATGAAGTGATAGCGACTCTTTTTCTTAGCCTCGTCATATGAGGGTAGGTGGCCAGTCCTCTCCATCACAGTCTTATTGTCTCACCATCTTTGTGGTGTGAGCCCTTGTTGTATTTTTAACGAGGATCTTAGGTTCAGTTAATGGTAAAAGAATAAAAGTTTTACTTCTAATGAACTGTATCTCAGGATGATCTGTTTACAATTAGATGTTTGCTGAGAAATGACAAGTTTCATGTTTGTGTTGAATGTTTTGTTGTAGGCATATCTCTACAGTAGTGCTGCATCTATTGTTGGCTGTGAAATGAATGAAGAGCTTTGCCGTGTTCAATTGGGAATCATAGAGAAATATCATCTACAGGATCGCATACAGGTATCTTCACCTGAAAATATGATTTTATTTGACCGATTTAACTTCACTGCCATCTACACGATGAGTTCAATCCTAATGTCATGCTTGACCTCGACAGACAGTTGAGGAGTCTGCAATTTTCTTAACAGTAATTTACCAATGTTTCTTGTGCAAACTACCATGGAATTGACAATTGCACTATAGAGACCGTACTTGTGGGGAATTTGCCTGGCTGAAGAGAATGTCAGCTGGGGTCCTGCTGTTGCCTCTTGAAGCCATGTTCTTTAACTCCAGGACCATACTAAATAGCAGCTGTTGGCCATGGTGGCCATCATGGTACAAGGATGGCAGAACTGTTAACAGGATTTAATTTTAGTTTCTCAGCTCTGTTCTTTGGATTGTAGTCTGCTGCACATATTCAGGAAACTAAAAGCATTTCTGTTTTCCAAAAACCGTTTTATATGCATCTTGTTACGCAACTCTGAGCATTTACATTTACACTGGTAGTAGACAGTTTTAGGCATCCGACAATGCTGTAGAAATTGTCATATTATTACACTTGCAATTACAAGTTAGCTTGTTTGTGGTGTTACACAGGTTGTCTGTGCAGATGTATTAACTCAGAAAGAAATCCTAGAAACAGGTTTGTGTCTACTGTCTTCTGCTTTTGCATTGAATGTGTTATAGAGTCAAACATTCGGACTTCAGAGTCGTCTATATTTTTCTGGTCGGGATAAAAAAGTGACTTCGTTGTGTACGGAGACTCAGAAGAGTTCACCAGACCAAAATGGACTTCCCTGTCTTTTATTTGTTGACTATATTTGAGTAATGGCCACGGGGAAAAAGACCAAATAAGATGTCATTGTGCACAGTCAATCTGTTCAGTCAGAAAACTGTTTCCAGTTTCAACTTACTAATGAGTATTACTTGTTCTTGTATAGCAAGTGCTCGTACATACGCATGTAATTTGAAAGACACCACATTGCTCAGCAGTTTTGTTTTGTTTCATGCACTGTGAAAAAGACAAATTTGAAATTTATTCTCAAATTGCGTGTAGCATTCAGCATGCAGTGTAAAGATTTAACTCTTCAGTTGGTGACTTACATAATACTTGAAGATGTTATATATTGATTTCTAGATTTTCATTTGGGCACTGTACAGATTTTGTTTGAAATAATGTTAAAATAGCTCAAATATTAAGAGGTAAAAGGACTGATATGTTGATCAACAGCCCCAAGTTTACAATGTGAAAATTGTTTAAAAAAAATTGTTTTAAGTACCGTGAGCACAGGGCCGGATTTAGGCATGTTCAACATGTTCGGCCGAACAGGGGCCCCCACACTTTAGGGGGCCCCACAAATGTGATAAAAAAAAATTGGGGAAATTTCCACCAAACGACTATTTTCCCGGAAATTTCGCCTGATGACTAAAAAAGTCATCAACTTTTTTGGCGGATGAAATGGTTTGATTTTCCCGAAAATTTCGCCTGATGAATAAAAAAAAGGTCATCAACTTTTTTGGCGGATGAAATGGTTTGATTTTTCCGAAAATTTCGCCAGATGACTTTTTTTAACAAATTTCCCGAACAGGGCCCCCACATTGCTTAATCCGGCCTTTCGTGAGCAACATATCTACATGGAGTCATTTGTTTTCAGCCGATGTCATCGTTCTGAATAACGTCTTTGAATACTTTCTTCCACCAAATGAGCAGACGCGGTAAGTATGGAAACATCATGATTGAGCAGATTAAGTGCATTTGACAAATTTAAGGGTTAAGATGTTAACAAAACCTTTTCTGATAATTTTAAGTTTAATTACTGGTGAACTGAATGTTCAGAAATGAGACTAGCACAGAGGTTACCAGCTAGCATATAAGGTCTTGTAGCACATTCCAAGGGAAAATCAAATTCAGGTATAAGGACTTGGTTTGAGCCATAACTGTGCTCATTATCTACCCTCTGTTGTTATAATTTGAATGATGTGGGTTTGTGTCATGGTTACCTGTATTATTTTGCCTTTTATTATTTTTATTCATTCAATCATTACAAGCATTTTGTGTTGCGTCTCTTCAATGGGACTTTTCAGCGGCACTCAGTATTTTGTTGTTTGCTTTTTTTTACCAGAATCTGGCAGTTTCTTCGATCAGTTATTACACGTCATGGAACTTTGATTGTGATGTCACCTTCAATCGATGAATCACTTAAACCTCTCGAGGTAAAACCCTAATGGGTTTTCTATCAGAGTTCTATGGTCTTAACTCAGAAGGATTGATTGATTGACTGATTGATTGATTGATTGATTGATTGATTGATTGATTGATTGACACATTCTTTGATTTTAGACAGGTTTTTGATGTCTCAGTCTTGTGAACCTATTGTCTTGGTCTCAGACTTGACTTGTGGTCATTTTTTGAGTTTTGGAAACTGTCTTGATGTGAAAGTCTTGTGTGATCTCCATAAGTCTTGAATAAACTGCCTTTAGTTCTTGCACTATAAAGTTGCCATGTGTGAATCTGATAATTTATTTTTTGTGTAGAATATTGTTGATTTGAATTTTAAAATTGTTTAAACGATTTCTGACATACTTGAAACATTTAATTTCTTCGTAATATTCAGGACAGTTGAGAGCAAAATGGGCTTAAAATGTCTTGGAACTTGTGTCCTGGTCTCAGTCTTGGCATCCTACTGTCTTGGCGTCAAGTATGCACAGAATTGATGAGACTCGGTGTCAAAGCCATATGACTACGATTAGCATAATTATTACTGGTAGAAGTATACATAGGGCTTCACCTGGTAACTAGTGAGATTCATATCCTCCGGCATCAGGCCTTTAGATTTTTGTGTAGGCTTCCCTATGGAAGTATGAATGATTTGGATACTGATGATCAGTGATCCTTTGTTGTTGTTTTCCAGATTGGATTGGATGTTTCGAAGTGGCTGCAGAAGGTTGAGATAAGCGATCGTTTGGTGGAAGCGAACTGGAATCTCTTTGGATCGGACGAGTCAGAAGATAGCGACCTCAGTGACTTACATCTCTACTCAGTCATTTAACGTCCACCGCTTCTGTATTGTAAACATTAGCAAAATGTTTTCATTGCTCGTTTTTACTATTACGGTTAGTAATGGTACTCAGGGGCGGATCCAGGGGGGCTTATCCGGCCATGGTCCCCTCCCCCATTTAGAAATGCCCATGTATCGTGGCCTTCTCATTTTGATTGAAGATGCTGTGGAACAATGTATATATTGCACATTTTGCCCCCCCCCGCCCCTCTATTAAGAAATGCCCATGCATTGTGGCCCCCCAATTGGAAATGGCATGTTTTTTCAGAAGTTAAAACCTGAGGACTAAAAAAAAGGTCATAAACTTTTTGGGTGGATGAAATGGTACGATTTTCCCGAAAATGTTGGCGGATGACTAATTCCTATAATTTTTTGTTGCCCCCCCCCCCCCCCCCCCGTTCAAAGTTTCTGTATCCGCCCTTGATGGTACTTGTGTCTGTTTTTGTAATGATGTCAAAATTTATGAAATTAATTTGATAGCAATTGTGTTGTTTTATTAAATTTCTTTTTCATCTGCTATTATAGTGAAGAATCGTGTGATCTTCTTTTGAGGAATGCCTGTGATTCGCTGAAACTCAAGGGGATGGATGGCCAACAATTCCTGTTGGGTAGGAAAGAACATATTTCAAATGGTTTGTCACATTAGAGGCAAGCATTGGATGGACTTTGTCAGAAATACTGATCTGTAAGAGGAAGCATGCCCAGAAATGGCCGTGAACTTGTATCCATAGTGATGAAGGTCATTATGACTGAAACTCGGAATTCCACAGCCTCCAGAGTATCAATCCAGTTTGTGACCAAGAACAAATGAGTGTTTCAGTCAAGCCCTTCATGTGATTAAAAGTAAGGCCCTATATAAATTTTCATATACATACAAAGCTGAAGAAAATGTCCTCTGCACAAATCATCAAAAAATCTCCAGTTAAATCACAATATTTCAAACAACGTGGATCAGTTTACCGAATTCAACTCCCTAAATTTCATATGCAATTTATCTCATTTTAATACCTTGTCAGAGGCTTTCAACATATCTAGTACACCAACGGCTCTTGACCCTTTGTGTAGCATATCTCAACAACGGCTATTGTGATAGATTAATTATGAAGTTCTTTTAATCAATCTCGCAGTATCAAAGCAGTGAAAGCACTCCAATCAGGACCAGGTCCTAATTCAAATAGTGCCCTAGGCAAAGAATAGGCTACATTTAGTTTCCTCTTACGCCGCTCCGCGGCTCACCACATCACATCATTGTAATTAAAACCCTTGTTTTAACAGTACAAACATTGCCTAAACACAGCCTGGTGTCCGCAAGCGCCTGCTTTGCCTGTGCCTAATGAATCCAACATGTGGCATCGTATGATCTTACCTAGCAGATTTTGAACCCACAAAGGGAATGATTCCGTCAAAGGATGAGGCAAATTTAATGGTTTAAAGTAGATGATTCCTCAGACGACGTTTATGGATGATCCTTTCGATAAAATGGGATTGCGTTCTTTCAGCTCAAAACAATTAAGTGAACATGGTTATTGAAACGTCTTCTAGGAGCCAACTCGGCAGTGCTGTGCGACGTGTTTCGTAATGATATCCAGCCAAAAGTCAACCGTGTAATCATAGGCGTACGGGAGGTTTCAGAAGTGGGGGGGCAAAGATTGAACTTCTGCCCGAAAAATTTATCCGGCCAAAAAAGTTGGTCGTCCGCGACTTTTTTGCCCGAAAAACCAGATTTGCCCGAAACTTGACGACCTTTTTTTTTTTTTTTTTTAGTCTTCCGCGACTATTTTTGCCCGAAAAACCAGACTTGCCCGAAACTTGACGACCTTTTTTTTTTTTTTTTTTTTGTCGTCCGCGACTTTTGCCCGAAAAAACCACCAAACTTGCCCGAATTTGGGGGGGCAATTGCCCTCCCTGCACCCCCGCCTCGTACGCCTATGCGTGTAATTGGCATTGTTCATTAGAGACGATCTATTAACCCCCAGCATTGTCCTCTTCCTGCTCTGCCCAACACGATGTGCGTATTATCAGTTACAGCGTTCCCACTGCGCATGACCATTTACCGGCTGCACAGTGATTGTGTGGACAGCTTTAATTCCTGGTAGGAGATTTTTTCCCGATCGACCAACTGGAGTGAAAGAGAGGGAGTGGCAGTTAACCGCACAAAACAATGGCCTACAAATCACGCGGGTGCTGACTATACCGCTGCAGTGTTGATTGGTCCGCCTTTGAAGTGGAGCTGTCGGAGGCTCCATTAGCCGGTGTTGCGTCGGCCCTTCAAAGCGCAGGTGACCACCAGTGACCACTGCAGTGACCAGCGGATGAAGACGATGACCGGAGGTGGCTCTGACGGATACCGTTTGGTCCATCGTTTCGCCTCCGGGTTCGATCGAGCGACCACCACGTACGGCCATTCCCACTGAAGTTCCATTTGCAGTTCATTGAAGACTTGTAACCCCATACATCTCCCCTCTTGTGCTCCCCCTCTTGTGCGTAACTCGTTTGCGCCGCTGGACAGCAGCCATTGCCGCGGTGTCCATTCGGATGCATGCTGTTCTAATTGAATAAGATGCTCGACAGATGGCGAACGATGGACGCAGCAGACAACCATTGAATCATGGACCATGGATGGATGGCACTCGTGGCAGCGATCAGAAGGATCCACGCCTCTCTGTCGATCTATTCCTGATCAACGTTCATGGTGTCGAAACTTTAATTAAATTAACTGACTATTGCTAATCTACGTTTGCGCCAAGGTCTTTAAAAGGTTACCATGTAGCCTATAGGCCCATATATTCGTTTATTTCCAAAACAACAGACAAAACGCTGTAGGCCTAGATGTAAAATTAGCACAATTGACAGCATGGGTAGGCCTATGCTTAGCCGAAGTGCACGAGCTACATGTATTGCATGTAAGGGACTTGCTCAATGTCCCTCGAGGCGGTCTGAGGTGGATTCGCTCCAGCCTTTGAGCTGGAAGGTTCCACTACACCACCGCACCCCGCGCTTTATGTGTAATGTTCTCCGCTGGATCTCCGTTTAGGCGTCCGGATTCCGGAATCGCGTCCATTAGTTGTGACCTTGGGCAAGTCCTTGACTCGCAATTGCTCAACGCTTCGGCGTGAAACTCCGCTCTGTAGTCGGGAGCGCCTCCGAGCAGAGTGCTTGAAGGGGCGATATGACAACATCAAGTGCACATACATACGAACAAACATACATGTATTTCATATTCGTAAGACTTTCTCTTTGACGGAGGATTGGTCGGGAGCGCCTCTGAGCAGTTATACTGAAGGGGCTCTATTTGGGCTTCGTTGATATTAAGGGAGATTGACTCTCATTAATTTTGCCCCTAACTGTCCGCCAGCTTCGCAATATTCCTACCGATGTCTTAATAGTTGATGAAATTGCTTATAACCATGCAGCTGCAGACATCGTAAAGAAATTAGCACGAATGAGATCAAAAGGCAACGATTGTTAATGAGCTCCGGAAGGAAGACTGGGGCAGAAGAAAGGAGCTGTAGACCAAGTATACGGACATCGACGTGTACGGAACGGTTCTCGTAAAAGATGTTGGTTGCTAATATAGAGTGCAACGAACAACCGTTGAGCCATGAGCCTTAGGTTTCGTTGGGGGCAATTATCTTGGTCATTAGTGCTCTCCTAATTCCAGTAGATCTAAACAATAACAACATCAACAACGGGCGAATAACACTCTCCTGTTTGAAGACAATCGTAACCATATCTACGTAGGCTCTATGCTCTTCTGTTTGAAGATAACCGTATCCCTACCAACGTATAATATAGGCCTGCTATTCTTTAAGTTCTTTTGAAGATGATCGTAACCAGTATACCTGTACGTATAGGCCTACTATCAACGTCCACTCCATGGGTTGTTTTAAATAAATAATTGAATTAGTAGCTATGGCTCCCAGTTGCAAAGGAGGTCTACAAAATGAATAGTCTTATAATTCAATGTTGTATATGCAAATTATAGACCTATAGGCCTATGGAAGTGTGATAAACAGGGCTTTGGAAATGATGTAGGCTACATACACTGGCTACATACCAGTTGAGTCCATCCACGTCACGTGCTAGTCTTATGGTAAAGATGTCTTTGCTGATGGTATAAATTATTTGAGGAGAGGACACTGATTACTGAGGATGGGAGGGGGCTGTGTTTGCCAAAGCAACAATATAGGAAGGCGGATACGGTTGGCGGATGTTGAAATGGAACCAGCGGGGTTAACAGAGAAATCAGAAACCTATGCTTGTATATTTTGATGGACGAGGTCAACCGAGGTCAAACGGGGTTCACAATAGGATGAAAGGAAATGACCCTCAAGCAATTAGCTACTGTAGGTTGTTTTGCATTGTCAGAGGTTCTATGCTATGGACGTTCGATGAAAAGAAGCAGAGGAAGAAGACGTTAGGGCCATCGATGTGGAGGCGGCAAAGATCCGTAGGCCTATCGCGTTGCCACGTTATACACGGTAGTCGATACAGAAAAGCACCGACAGAGGTCGTTTTATAGCAGTCATTTGGAGACTTGGACGCTAGAGGTCTCTAATATTTTCAGTTACCTTCAGTTACCTACAATGGGTCTTTATTAGACCTGTGGGCTAAACAAAGGAAAGGCCGACGTAGGCTATACGCTTTTAATCACTTATACAAGACGGATATCAATTAGGGATTATAATGGCACGATGGGGTAAGATGGACCCCGAAACAATCCAGATGATTATCGTTATAATGAATGTATCTGAAGAGTCTAATATTCATTAGAAAGACGCCATAATAATATTGTGTCGAATTGCCTTCAAACTGCCTTCGTGTTTAGCGTAGGCGCAGAATGCAGGCTACTCGGGATGTTCGTAAGAAGGCAGGACAGGTCAATCTCGTGCAGCTGTCTGTGATATATAATATGTATGTATGTGCACTTGCTTAGCGCTACTTCAAGAAAGCTACTCAGAGGCACTCCCCGACTACAGCGCGGACGACTAAATCGGAGTTTCACGTCGAAGCACTGAGCAATTGCGAGTGAAGGACTTGCATGTATATAGATTGTAGAGCCCCCATACATACCTGCATACACATGGATCTCCTATAAGTACTTTACAAGGTGCTGCAATAAATGTATGTGAAGGCTGATGCGGGGTGTTGCAGGGTAGTGTTGATGGGTCAAATTGAGGCTCATGATGTGTTTTATTGCACATCGAATGTCAATCATTAAGCTTACCTGATTCTGATCGTAGCAGACACCTGTTAAACGCGCCATTATTGAAGTCATCAACATCAATTGCTGCAGGCGATTTTTAACGCCTTTGATGTATAGATGTCCGTCGGTCCACTCCTATGCGTCTGTTCGCCTGTCCGTCTGGCCAACCGTCTATCTGTTGTCGTCATACTGGACTAACTGAATAGCCTAGAATAGGGTAGTGCAGAGTAGAGTATTGAATGCGCATGTTTTTATGCATAAAAATTATAAAGGCGTGCATTTAAACGCTCTGCCTCTGTATACATTACATACAGTTTCTCTCTGTCTCTGTCTCTGTCTCTGTCTGTCTCTGTCTCTGTCTCTCTTTCTATGTAGTCCTGGTAATTAATCGAAGTATATATATATATATATATATATATAGTTCCGCGTGACGTGGTTTACATCATTTGACCCTAACCTAGACCCGTATATAGCTATACACAACCAAACTTGCCAGATACATTGTTCTGCATAATTTCCTTTCTCTTCTGTTCAGTGACTTCAGTCCTGCCATGACTTAACTCTTCAACCCCTCGGTGTGGACCTCATATGATTTCTACCATATACGTTTTCCTGCCCTGACATAACCTACCGTGCACTCATGATAACCTACAATACCATATTATTGTATCATAATAGGCCTATTATATTGTATCACATCTCAGCAGATTTATACAACGCCTGTCGCAGATGGCTAATTATCAGAGGCGCTTTCAGCACGGAAACTCGGAGGGAAAGATATGCCTGTAAGGAATGAGAGATTACTGAGCAAAAACAAGTTAGTGATTACTTAAGACCTTATAGTGAAGGAGGAATATGAATATCATTACAAACATATGAACCAACTAGCCTACAGAGTGCAGACCTAACTAGCAAACTTAGCATAAGTTAATCCATTGTGCACTATATGCCCACTCCTATATCTCTTTTACCTTAACCTAACCGAAAATATATTTTAGTATTAGTCCTTAATTTTATATGTATATATACGCATATTAACACTGTATATCCTATAGCCTACATGCTTTCTTTTCCGACAGCGTGACTTCGGTAGGCCCCCTATTTCTGGTCGTCCGCTGAATAGCACCTTGCGTCTAAGCCTGGCAGAATAGCAACAGCAATCAGCGCCATGCATTAACAGGTCGTCGCGAACAGAAGGGCGCACCTTGCAGTGTCGGCAGAGGCGCCAAAAGCAGTCGTAAACTGTTGAACATCAAGTGACAACGCCTCAGCAGTCGCAGACGACAAATGGTGCCAGAGGGAGGAGGAGGAGAAGGAGGAGGAGGAGGAAGAGGAGGAAGAGGATAAAGATGCTTGGCGACTGAGATCATGGCTGCCGACGGTGACAATGTCAACAGGTGGTTGCGTCACGGTTTCTCAATGCGTCAGGGCATCGTCACCGAACAGACAATGTTTATTACACGACGACACACACGCGCACCCACTTACACACTCCTCACACATGTGCACTAACACCTTCCGCTTTCATCAGCTCCCTACAATCGGACGCTTGCGAGTAAGTTCTCAAAATTTAATTGTAGACCGTATAGCAAGGCAGGCAAGCAGTCTGTGTAAAATTGAATCCATCATGAAAATCATAAATTAAGGAGCACGTTATAATTATTTTATACTGTGCAAAAATGATTCGTGCCTGTGGTGAATTCTTGAATCTCGCAAAATGTTTGGTGTAATAGGCCTATTATAATTATGTCCTGTTAATTGAGTTAGGCCTACTTGTATTTATGAGACCGATGTCGAGGTAATAGGCCCCCTAGATGAGGAATAAAGACTTCGAATAATTTTATTTAAAACGAGATCCAAACATAAATTAAGGGAATCCAAAGAAGAAAATGAAAGAAATAGCAAAAAACATAAAGCAGCATGAATAAACCAACGAAAGTGCATGTATGAGAGTGTATGAGAGCATGAACAACGAGAGAAAGAGACAAACATACAGACACAGACAGACAGTCTGACAGACAGTCTGAGAGAGAGAGACAGACAGACAGACAGTCTGAGAGAGAGACAGACAGACAGACACAGAGAGAGACAGACAGACAGACAGAGACAGAGAGAGATATGGGGGAAAGAGAGACACATAGAAAGAAAGATATACGTATAGGCCTAGTTAGACAAAGACGGATCAGCAGAGAATCGCTCGCGCACACACACACACACACACACACACACACACGCACGCACGCACACACAAACACACACGTACATGACATTGGATACATACATCCTATACAGAGTGCGAGAGTCGTAAAATCAATGAACCGCAATTTCCTCGTAGACGAGGGCTACGTAGTCCTATACGTTACGTAACAGAGACGCTTGCTTTTATTGAAGCGACCGAAGTTGTATATGACGTACGTTACTTTATGACTATTAATTAACTGGATTAATTGAATTTTAATGAACAGTTGACATCGGATCGAATGATCCTCAACAGCAGAAGAAGAAGCATGAAAGTATATAGCCTAGCGGTCCGTCATGAACTCTTCTAGCATTTTCCTTCAACCTCCAATAGGCCTACCCTTGTTGCTTCTGTTCTTTTCACATGGAAAGCCATCCGCTAAAGAACGCTTAGGTCTACGCGTAAATGTATAGGCTATTTACAATGTTCTGACAGTAAAGTAGTAAATCTTCATTCGCATATACATGTATTTTGAACACAATATATAGAAATATAGGAAGTTCAACGGAGATCGTTCCTCAAAAGCAAACCATTAGCAGGCCTATTATAGACGCCAGCCACTCAAATGACAAGTCATATCAAGCTGCATAGAAGGAATCAAATGCATGTAGGCCTCATAGGGAGACAGCGCTTACAGATAATCCTAATCAACGGTGCAGCTCATTCCCTATAATTTATCAACAGAGCAGCTACGACCAGAGCCTAAAGTGTGCCAGAACGGTCATGGACGGCGTCCATGCACTTATTTTCAAATCTGAAAGCCGTCCTGCCACTTATTTCGCCAGCCACAGTGGAAAGTTAAGGAGCGTCCATGGCAGGCACTTCTTTTGGAAAGGTAAGGGGCGTCCAGGCACTTTTTAAAAAACTTTTAGCACTGGCTACGACCGAATCCACTGCGGGGCCATTCTTTATATAAAAGTCTTTTGAGGAATCATCAGAAACCGTTTGAAAAATGCGCGGAGAGACCGATATTCATAAAGGAAGTTGGTCCTTGGTAACCCGAAATGTAACCATGGTATCCAGGTACGGTGCCATAGTAACCAGGCATTGGCACGTGGTGGTTGGTAAGTCCTCGGCTGACGAAATCCGAGGAAGACTTGTCTCCCGCTCCCAATCCGTACCCTGCAGAACTTCCGATCGGGTCTGGCACGCCTGCGTTACCATAGCAACCAGCGACTGACTTTTGGTCGAGTCCGACTCGCGACAGTGCGCTACCGTAAGACCGGTTGCCATAGTAACGCGGATCGCTGTCCATCGCCAGAGGAGTGGCGGGGAGAGGATACTGACAGGTTTGACTGGCAACTACGGTAGGAGAGGGCGGGAGGTGACACCTTGCGTCGAAGGTGGTGTATTGACATTGGGACGGAGGACCCTCTGTGATCCCAATTCGATGACCTCTTGCAGTCGACCTTTGACCTGGGTCGCCAGAAACAAGGTCACGTGTGACCAAAGTTCTCTCGAAATGAGATGGTGGAGTCTGATCTTCTACTACGTCGACTGGTTCCGTGTTAAAGGATTCTCTTAATGTGGATGAAGGTCCCAGTGGCAGAGGCGGGGATCGGATGGCACAGCGAGCACGGTTCGAAGTCACCAATTGACGCTGATGAATGTCAAGTGACGATGACGATGACGAGGATGACGTCACTGGTGGTGACGACGATGACAGTTTTGTGTGACTGAAGACGTGACGTGGCTGGTCAGGTCTGCCTTCCTGCGCCTTTCTCGACATTTTCGATTCTTTTGCGACGCCTGCGAATTCAAAAAAGAGCTGCTTTGACTATAATCTATTTTATTATTATTATAGCTTGACTTTTTATTTTGAAACTATTACTACAATTAAGGTAATGCAAAAAGGAAACAGCGACACATGTAGGCCTAACGGCTTTAAAAACAAACGTCATCAACAGCAACACAAGCACCAATTAGCCTGCTCAGCCGTACGTCAACACACAAAATTAATGGCCCATAATTGATGTGTAGGCCTACACTGTATACGCCTATTACCGCCTTTATAGCCTACCTATTGAAGGGCCACGCATGTCAAAGTCCTTTCCATCTGATTTAAGGCAGCGGTTCTCAACCTTTTCAGACCCACGGACCCCTTTTCAATTTTTGTTTGCGATCACGGACCCCCAATAAAATTTGGCGCTTTTTGGAGCATTATCGCGACTGTGCGACTCTATTATCCTATATAATAGTAGGTCTATATGCATGTTGCAGGCTAATATAGCCTATACATGTATGCCTCTGCACTCCTGTAGGAATAGTACAAATTTATATAACCAATAAGATTATGTGAAATGTACGGTAGCCTATTATAAAAAAAAACTATTTTTATTTTAATCTAAGCTTTGGGCATGTATTTCCGAGCACAGTTAACTGCTCGAAACACTCAATCTGAGCCCATGTTAAACCTCAAGCCGTGTTCGATCATTTTTAATTGTTACCAGGGCTGAACATCCCCATTCACAAAGAATGTTGATGATGTTGCACCTAGAGAGTCTGTTACAAACTTTTCCACGTTGATAACCAGTGAAAATCGGCTGGCCTGTTCATCATTAACTGTTCATCATTTCCATATCCCAATCTAATGTAACAAAAAGACGAGAGTTTAGTGGACGTGCCTTGATGAAAAACTAATTGGCCTAGCCATTTTATGCAATGATCGTAAATAGATTTCAGTCTGCACTCTAGCAATCGAAACAAACCGACTCATCTAAAACAGTTGATTTTGTTATTGATCAGCGTATAATTAATTATTAGTTTCATATCGCTACTGAAAAGGGGAAAATTGACAGAAAATTTATCTGTTTCTATTTTTTAAATTAAGAAATGTATAACTTTTAGGACTTGCTCGCGGACCCCCAGGAAGATCGCCGCGGACCCCCAGGGGTCCGCGGACCCCTGGTTGAGAACCGCTGATTTAAGGAGTATTATGGCAACATTCTATTGTTAAACTATAGGTCGCTAGTCACTCTAGTGGATGTCTAAACTTACTCGGAGGAGAGATGGAGGCATCACCGCGGCGTAGGCCTATAATCGCTCTATATCCAGCCATGCATGCCATGAAACCAAAGAATATCCAGGCCTACATTAACGCTGCTCAATTTTATTTCTTGCTATAGCCTACTTCAATCCAATGCCCGTTGCAAAATTTACTGTGCTTTCAAACTCTTCCGTATAGGGGCCTACCGTAATTGAAATGAAGCGTATGGCTCAAGAAAAGATAGCGTTACAAAGAAGATGAATGGCCTGTAGGCCTATACTTTTGCTGGGCTTTTCTTCTTCGTCCGTTGTCATCTTTCGCTTAAAATTCAAAATAGAGTCGTCTCTGGAAATATAAAAGAATATTTTAAGTATTTATGCACATTTTCTAATATATTTGAGTCTAAGATTTTCGTACATTATAGAAAAACAAGCGAATAAAATAAGCTGTTCCTTTAAAGTTCAAACTAATCTGAGATGTAGGCCTAACCATGTGCGCAAATTAAACACCTTCATTTTTCTTATTCTCATGCTTATGTAAATGTGTTGATCAATCCTGATTCCCTATCTGTTCTCAGCCTCTCTTACTGTTGACTTATTTTGCCACATAAGACGCAAGTGAAGCAAAAGCTCAAAGCATCGTTCTGTGCAGATATGAATCTGAATCCATTATTTAAAAAACTCTCAGTTGACAGTCATGCACACTATAAGCACTAGTTTTAGAAACTCTACTCAGAGGCGCTCCCAGCAACATGGGCGGACGCTGAATGGAAGTTTCACCCCGAAAGCACGAGCAATTTATTGCGAGTTAAAGATTTGCTCAGGGTCCCTATGTCTACGCGGCGGCATGAGATGGATCTCATGGATTCGAACCAGCAACCTTCCGGCTCCAATTGGCACCGAACATATAGGCTACCTCCTGCACCACCGCGCTCCATGCGTGTGCGTGTGTGTGCTTGCATGCGTGTGTGTCCGCGTCATATAGCCTAGGCCTAGGCCTACTATAGTATAGGGGTCTATGGTCCGAGTCTTATTCTTATAGGCCATAGGTGCAATCACGTCCTAAAAGTTGGGGGGGGGGGAACCATAATGAATCACGTCCTAAAAGTTGGGAGGACCATAATAATAAAGTTAGGGGACCACTCAAAAGTTGGAGGGACGCGTCCCATGGGTCCCATAGGGTGGCTGCGCCTATGTTATAGGCCTACCTGTTGGTTGTGATTGGTGGTTCTCTGAATCCCTTAGCGAATGGGTTGTGGTCGATCTTCAGCTGCGTGATCTGTTCGTTCTGGTAAGCTGTCACCGCCACGAAAACTGTTTCTGGAAAAGTGAAGCTCGTTAGACTGTTCCATCGCATGGAGAAGATGTCACTCGCTTGAACGATGTGCAGCCGAGGCTGATACTTGTGCATCGAATTCAACACAATCTATTATAAGACGACAGAACAGAGAACAAAAGAAATTTAAACAACGATTATTCTTTAATTTTAGTGTTCATTTTAGTTAGCATGAGAGTGGTAGAAATATGACTGGGGTGGGGTGTCAGACGTAGGCTAGATTTACGTGTTGTTGGAACGTGCAATGACGACTTTAGGCTACTATGGCGATTAAACAAGCACATATAGGCCTATAATTCTAATCGATTAGCAAGCTTCAGTAGCTAATTCTAATTCTGAAATGTGACTGGGGTGGGGTGTCAGGAAAAAGTTCTTTGGGTATAGGCCTACATAATCCCAGTAACTGGGGTGTGCTATAATCATGCGCATTGCCTATGTCTGCTTACGTGTCCGTTTTGGTCCATGTTGTTGTTCGTGAGCTTCATCTTGTGGAAGGCGATGGCTTGCTTCGACCAGTGGGCTCCCGAGGCGGGTGAATCGGGGTGGACGTAGAGTCGTCCGAGCACGTGCGGCTCGCCTTTCCCCGTCGCCACCCACTCCGAGTTGTGGTATTTATAGCGACAGTCATCCACCGGAACAACGTCCATCAACAGGATGTACTTGGCCCTCGGCTCCAACCCACACACCGACGCCTTCAACGGAGGGAACATTCGCCTGCACACAACAGACAAACGCATGCAATACATATGCTGCAGAGCTTTCTTTACTGTGTTACAGTAGGCCTAGTTCTACCCAAAAATGGCAGTTCCCATGGGCGGAGATATAGGGGGGATAGGGAGGGGACGGTCCCCTCAATTAATGTGTTGGGGTAGACGGTCCATGTATTTGCCCCCCCCCCCCCCTAGAAACTATAGGCCTACGCGCACATTTCCTTTTTTCATTCCCTTCATATAAAATCGTAGGTTTATAGTAATTACACACACAAGCAAGCGTGCGCACACACACAGGCGCGCGCACACACGGACACGCGCGCGCGCGCGCACACACACACACACACACAAACGCCGATATAAGTGTGAGCGAAAGTCCACATATATATATATATATACATATATATTATATATACATATATATATATGGCAATTACATGCCATATATATATAGGTCTACGATGGTTCGTTTTCACGCGTTTAATTAATGGGGATATTGGGTAGAATTGGGTAGAACAATAAGAGCTGCATTGGCGGATTTGAGAGCAATCCATCAATTGAATTATCCTTTGAAGCTTGAAGTCGATAGTATCATAACGACACCGTCACACCGGTCAATCAAGCGTAACGAAGTCTGGTTCAGTAAAGTACAGGTAAAGACAATTACATGCCAATTAAAGGTGATGAAGTTTTGTTTCAGAAGCTATATGAGGGTGATTATTGTATTGAATTTAATTGAAGACGCTTACACTCGTGGCTGCTATTCAATAATGTATAGGCTAGGCTTACTATTAATAGACCTTAAATTAGACGTGTGACTCTATTCTTTTGTATTTTAGCCTATAGGCCTATGGCATTCTCTGTATTCGACATTTCGTCTCTGCAGAATGCCAACACAAAACCCAGACAGACAGACAGACAGACAGACAGACAGACAGACAGACAGACAGACAGACAGACAGACAGACAGACAGACAGACAGACAGACAGACAGACAGACACAGGCAGACAGACACAGGCAGACAGAAAGACGGACAGAGAGACACGCATGCACCCACATAATTATTATATGAACAATCTCTTGATGAGCAAATGACCAGCAATAACTCGACCGTGAAAGGAGCTCATGAGGGGGAGCTATCGTCAATTTAGATGTTAAAGTATCGGAGACATCCATGTTTCTCCATTGCTTTGAACTTGTTCATCCTATTAAAATCAATCATATCTTAATATCGATCAGTCTCACGCACAAGACTTAGTGTGAAGTTAACCAGTCGGCATAACTTTAATGTCGTACCGTACATAGCTTCTTCCTCTTCGTTTACCACGGACATATAGGCCATATACGCAACGGAATCGCTAGTCTTTGGCGATCTCCCGCGGCATTCAAAAATCAATTAACCTGGTCGTTGGTCGCACCTTCAGGGTTCATTGCTCGACGGGGGGGAGGGTAACACTAACACCCTTTGATGAACCGCCACCGAGAGTTTAAACTCCCTCAACCCCCGCTGCCGCCAAAGTCAACTTTGTAATGGGGCCCTACTTGGTATAGATAAGTGCGCGCTCAGCGTAGCCTTGTATGCTTTAATAGAGACATCAGCCTTTTCAGAATACACCATTTAGTCACCAATAAATTGATTAACAAGGGGGCGAACACGTATGGGGTCCATGTGTATGCGTAAGTAGTCTACATAGACTACATGTATGTGCGACGTTGACGTTGTGCGTACCCCTAGGCCTACGTGTGTTTGCGCTTGTGTGCATGTGAATATAGGCCTACTAGGATAATTAGGCTACCCATGCATAGAAAGAACGGGCATGCACTAAGACGAACGGATAATAGGCTATTAATTCGTCAACCATTATTAATAATTTTAGCAATTTACTTTTTATGACACTGAGTATAGGCCTAACTAATGTAGACCTATACGCTAAGTCAGAGTGAGAATTTCCGGGGGTTTGGGGGTTTCAAACCCCAGTCTTTCTGAGAACCCCATGTCAAAGTCTGTTTTTCACACCTCGATTCCAACTTCCAAGTGGATAAATGGTCCAAACCCTAGTTATTTCTCCACAATTCTTACACTGCACTAAGTAGGCCTAACTAAATGTAGTGGTTCACAGGCAAAATTGGTTCAAAGACATACATGTAATACTTGATGGATAAAATGGTTCGCGACAAAATGGTTCACCGACAAACGGTTCACCTCAAAATATTCACTCAAAATTTATTAGTCGCTGGTTATTCTTGCGAAAATAAACTAGACGTTGGATTTAAATTAATGACAAGAACAGGTTTATAGCCTACTGTAGCCTACTCTATAGCTAATTGGCATGATAGTGAATTGAATTGATGAACGCATGCTGCAGTAGGCTATTCTTTTCCTTAATCCAGCTTCTACTGAAGGTGAAATTGTTTTCTTAAATCAACCCACCATTTAAAAATTAATTGACTTCACTAATCCACCCTCAATTTCACTTTCATGATTTTCATCCATCCAACTTATACTTTTAAGAGTTTTCTTTATCGGTCCAGCTCAGGGGCGGATCCAGAAGGGGGGCAATCCGGCCATGGCCCCTCCATTTAGAAATGCCCATGTATCGTGGTCCCCCCATTTGGTTTCAAGAAGCTTATAATTTGGTATATTTTAAAGGATTTGGAGTTAATGACTAAAAAAGGTTATCAACTTTTTGGCGGATGAAATGGTATGATTTTCCCAAAAATTTCGCCAGATGACTAAAAAAGGTCATTAACTTTTTTGACGGGAGACGAAATTTTTTTTCCAGACCCAAGGCCAAGAATTGTTGGCCCCCTCCCGTCCAAAGTTTCTGTATCCTCCCTTGGTCCAGCTTCTATTTTCGCAACAGTTTTTCATCAATTTATCTTAAATTCGTTAAGGAATCAACTTCTAGGGAAGTAGCCTATTGTTTATGTTATACATCAATCCAACTTCTTTTTGTACCATGCATAGGCTAATGCTTTCCTCAATCCAACTTCTGTTTAAAACGGAATTTGTTTTCTTCAATCCAACTTCTACTTAGTAGCCTAAGGTCTAAGGAGATTATTTCCTGTAACCATCTTCAATTTACAAGCTTTCTTTCCATCGGTCCATATTTTATTTCAGCAAGAGTTTCATGAGAGAGCACTATTTATACAATAGGGCCTACAATACATATTTATACACAATACAATATTACATATTTATACAATACAATACATATTTATACAACACAGTGCAATGCAATACAATACGGTCCATATTTTTTATTTCAGCAAGGGTTTCATGAGAGAGAGCACTATAGGCTACAATACAATACAATACATATTTATACAATACAATACAATAGGCTACATATTTATATAATACAATAGAATACAATAAGTGTTCTTTAAGATCGCTATAATATAGGCCTACCTTCCAGATTTCGTGATGATCATTTCGGTTCCGATGGAGTGGAACTTGCGCCAGAGTTCCGCGTTTTCCAGCGAAGCTTTGATGTTGCGATCACCACAAGGAAGAGATGGAGGAGGATGGTGAACTGGAGGAATGAAGAAAGAGGAAGACGAGATGGGTCGCTGGTGAGGATCGTAGACATGCATCCTCTTTGAATCGTGTCTGTATCGATGAGGATGAAACCCGCCATGCACTGGTGGCGGAGGAGGAGGAGGAAGAAAATGCTGCTGATGGTAACCTTTAATACATCAGTTTATTATTACAATCATCATCAATATCATTGCATGCCACAAGTACGTTAATAACTGATGAATGAATGACATGGAATAAGTGAATGTCAGCGAATTAATGAATGGAGTGAGTAATTGAGCACGTGCACCGTGCACGGAGAGTTGGCAAATGAGTGAACGTAGATCTATTAACGATTGGGTGGAAAAAGAATGGGTGATTCACTATAATTTTATTATTATAAAAGCGATTGAATCTACAAGTCTTTTGTTCAACCTGTAAACGACGTCAGCTGATCTTGTTGATTCGAATGATGGAACGGGAAGCCAGTGACTGGAAACTGTTGACGATTCGTCGTCGTCGTCGTCGGTGTGTTTAAAATCGCCGAAGCATGAAATTCATCGAGTGTGGGAAAGGAATGCAGCTGGCCTCGAAACTCGACGACATTCTCACCAGCAGCAGCAGCTGGTTCTTCATCCAGCGCCATCGTTATCTTGGTCTCGGTGGTACGGCAGGCGAAAGAAAAGCAACAGGACTGGTGACACAATTCTTCGACTTAATCGGTTTCAGGTCTAACTTTCTGACGAATAAACCAGAATGAAGAAGGGGAAGCCTGTATCTAGGTTTCTCGTATAATAGCCTAAGTGAATAAAATATTGAATTCTCGAAAAACTAAAATAATAGTCAAAGAAACGTGTTTCGTTTTGTGTCTCCGTCTCTTTGCGTTCAAGTCCTCTGCAGACAGCTTAATTCCCTTAAAAAATTAAACACTTATCTTTGACACTTTAGTCTTCTAAACGCTTCTTGAGATTGCATGTTCACTCAGTCACCTTATTCTCTGCGACACTAATCTTTCGCTTGAGTCCTTATTGTACCTTGTTTAACACTTCTTTCGATAGTCCAAGATCACACTTCCTTCTCACTAGTCCCTGGCGTTCCGTTCCAATCCGTTAGAACTTCATGCCTCGTTGGCGATCAGTCGCATGTGTCCAGTATAGTCTGTGACAGTTCGCACGCTTCGATGGATGGCACCGCTACAAAGGGGCACCTGTCATCATGGTGTCCATGAAACACCCTTCATGCGTGACGCCCCGCCTCTCGATAGATTGATGAGCATTGTTGCTCGATGAATTGCCGATCTGTCTTGAGGGGCGGGACAATAGGTGGCTAATGAATAGGCGAAGCACTTCTATTTAAAAAAATAGGACTAATTTTCAGCAACCATGGCACTGAAGTTAAGTTACTTATTTGGCTCGATGTATTATAATATTATATAAACTTGCGACTTTTTGAGTGGAAATGCTGCATTACTATAAGTTATATGCCTATGTAACTTATAATGTAAGTCAAAACGAGAGGGAACCATGCAACGAGTAAAAAAATCAAGCAATTCTGTCTGCATTAGCCACTATTTAGTGAGCCAATAGCCTATTAACACTGTGGAAAATGGAAATAGTTTTTCATATAGACCTAGTCTTTCAAATAGTTTTGATAATTTAAGCAAGGCTGATTTGTTAATGCAGACAAAACAATATCCCGCTTTTGTGATGCTGGGATGTGACTCTCGCGCAGTGAGGAACATTATTGAGCATGTAGGCCCTGCAATAAAAGGAATCAATGCAATTAAAATAGTCGTCTTCGTCCGTAATAAAAGAAATAACGGAAGCGGATCGAATAAGCAGGATTTCGGTGTTTCCTCGTATTCGCTGATCGGTTGAAGACCAATGGAGTTCAGACTACAAGCGCGTCGGCGTGAAACTCCGATTGTGTCCGTGCTGCAGTCGGGAGCGCTTCTGAATAGTAACTTGAAGGGGCACTTGTTATGTATGTAGGCCTATGTGCACTATAACAAATGCACAAATAGGCTATACATAACAAGTGCACATAGCCTATACACTAGTTACATCCTTACAGGCAGTGGCTAAAGCATAGGCGCAACCACCCTATGGGACCCACGGGACGCGTCCCCCCCAACTTTTGAGTGGTCCCCTAACTTTATTGGTATGGTCCCCCCAACTTTTAGGACGTGATTCATTATGGTCCCCCCAACTTTTAGGACGTGATTGCGCCTATGGGCTAAAGTGGTTTGGGAGAAGAGTGGGAAGTTGGAACGCCAAAGAAGAGTTTTTTTTATTAGAACGCATGTTTCCAGGGTCTATGCATGGTGAGCAGTTGGAACGCAAGCAAAGAATTTCTCGAGTAGTGGAAACGCCGTCTACACCCGCTACAATTTAAACCCTGCTTACATGCAGGGCGTGCAATTTAGCTGCACCGCGATCAATCGCCAGAGCGACATACAATTAAGCATGTCTTCTAAAATTATTCTTAATGAGACGCTCAAGCATCTGCTGCAAGCGTTGTGTACAGCTGAGATAGACTACTGACAGCGACGACAGGTTGACAGATTCACTGCCAGCCAGACAAACAGGTCAAAGAGCACTGCCACCAGACTCATATCCGATGTACGCTGATTTCGGAGTAGGCCCTAAAGTTCAACAGACCGTAGCAAAGAGCATCACAGCTTTAATTAACCCCAAATCAAGCTACTGCGGTCTCGATGTAAGTGATTATATACAGTAGTAAAGTCCTTGAGTTATGCTGATCTTTGACTCCATTCTGACCTCTGCCCTTGTCTGTGAAACGACTTCATCACTGTTGCTGAAATTCAATCCTAATTTTAACGCCAGAGTCACGTGCACCGGATATGACGTCGAGTCGATTAACTAAAGAGGTGCTAAGGGAGAAAATTAGAAAATGTCGGCTCCTGTAGTCGAATTTCGCGGATCCCCTCCCCTATGTACTCAGGAACAAGACGCAAAGACATCGCTTGACGCCCTTTGTAAAAACAACAATCGAACGAGACACAAAAGCACGTGACGACATGTCATCACACAACACGCCGACCTCGCCAGATTCAAAAGCACATCCATCAATAATTACGAACGCCCCAAATCGTATTTTCTACCCCTCTCCACGTACGCACGCGTAAATTCTGCTGACCCCACCCACATATGCGTACGTATAAATAAGCTTCTCTGCACCAATCAATCTTACAAAGGCTATTTTGCTAAAGTTCATTTATGGAAACATATATTTTACCAGCTGCAGCCCTGCACGGCAACGTGGAGGGAGGGAGAAGCAGAGGGCGCCAGAGGAAAACTTGGATGGACAACATAAGAGAAGATCTGGAAGAAAGGAACATGGATATGAGGAATGCCATGGATATCATCAAGGACAGAACAGGGTGGAGACGCCATGTAAAGGCCTCATCGTCGGCGCGGCCGGACGGAGGAGAGCAATGATGATGATGATGATATTTTACTACCGTAGGCTACTATTTATTTTTGGTAAACATCACATTTGCTAGCTAAAATTTATTAACTGTTTACTGTTTAGATATGAATATAATTTTAATGTAGTCATATGCCATCGGACGACTATTATATGATAATTAATCCAGAGTTATAAATAGGCTAATGTGGATGACATGATTAGTTTATTTTCAGTATTTACATTTTGCCGGGACACCCTCCCCCCACGCAAACCGCCTAAATCCCGTGACCACCTCTCCCCCTCCGTATATGGATGGCTTCCCAAAGTGCACGCGTAGCATTGTCCCATGACAACGTTTGCAAAGAACTAAACATTTCTTTCAAACAAAACATAAACCCCGTAAAAACAGAACTCTACAATCTACAGAATATCAATAAAATATGCAAGCTGCTATTCTTATTCAAAGCTTTCAACGTAAATACTCCACAATCAGCAATCATAGTCATACCCGTAAGCTACACCGTACACCTTTTACGAAATGCATCCTTTAATACAGGCATTCTCATATCAATATTTGCACCTTCCATTAGGTAATTAGGTCATGCCATCTTCTCTTCCTTATCCATCAAACTGAGTTTTGCTAAAAACTGCTACTATTACTATAATACATTCTACGATGGATAGGTAAACAAGGTATTATCTAAACCACTAAATATCAAAAATGTGTTTGCTGCATGTGAGCACAGTATAACAAACAGTATGACGACTCGCATTTTCTGCCTGTTGATTAGTTTTCTGGTCAGCGCCATTTTGAAAGGGAGCATTCACACATTATTATGATAATGCAGTAAAATGAGATTTCACAACGTTGCTAGGCAACATCTGCACTGTGACGTCACAAATGGCTTTCTCAAAATGGCGGACTACTCTAAAGTCAGTCACACATTCTGACTGCAACAGAGGCTGGGAGTCGATGTACTGTTTGTTATCTGCACTGCGCTGTGAGTCACAGTTGTCCAAACTGGACTCCGACACAACGCTCAAGTCAAACATGGTTTCGACCGAGTTGTACATCAGCATTGCTTCTCTACTATTCCTCTTCAGTTGTACCACAGACTTCACCCGACTTCAGTTTCTGTAAAACAAACGAGGCAATAATTGCATTGCCCGCCATAGCAATAATTGCATTGCCCGCCATAGCAATAATTGCATTGCCCACCATAGCAATAATTGCATTGCCCGCCATTGCAATAATTGCATTGCCCGCCATAGCAATATAAAAGCAAAATTTTGATTATTATAAAAATGTCTGCAATTTCTTCATCTTTATAGAGCCCAACATTTCATAACTCCTTTGCAACAGTTCAGAGCTGTACTATGCTGCTAAAGAGCAGGCTGTGAGGCAGTATTATTATGAACAACAACCTGAGGAAAAATCGCACTACTGCAGAACATTGGCATATCACACTTCTGGTTATATCGAAAGCAGCAGTAAAAAATTGCTCATTTAGGTGCTGGATTTGGATATCTTGGTAAGTGAAAACGTAAGCCTGTCTGGCTAATATATAACCGCCATAACTACTAGTCTACTACTAGCCATTCGGATAAATGATGATAATAGGCAACTTATTGATATAAATATTGAATGTTTTAACCCTTGATATGAAGGTTTTAAAAACAAGTAGAGGTGATCATGGCACTTCATAACCTCGTCCAGTTCCAATTTTGTTCTATCTTCAAGGACCCGAATGTCTGCCATTGTCATTCCGTACCACTGGTCCGTCCAGCAAAAGACCTGGCGATGAAAGTTCGTGAAGATTCTGCGCTCCCCCTTTGAACAAAGCCAAAACACTCAGCATTCATGCCAAAGTAAGCTTGAGGTCACTTAAATTAAATTTAAAAAGCAGGCATGGAAGCAGCCAAAACGTCACCCAACAGACTGAAAAGATAAAACAGTAACGTACTTACTACTTAGTAACACTCCAGAAACCCACAACAGTTCCACAGAATATACACGAAAACTTCAATCATTGATGTTTCATAGCATTTATTTCGAAAAGCTTTTGTTAGGTTCTTTTAGGTGACTACTCTACTATCAGTGCTTAACTAAAACATGTTGTCATAATGTTCAGCAGAAAAAGTGGCATACCTGAACTTCTAGGCAGCTACAAAAAAGAACAACTTATACAACTTCTTGAAAAGTACATTAAACAGCTGGTTTGGCACAATCATGTAAAAATAAATCTCATTTTCCATACAACTTATCCAATGGAAGGCCATAACTAGCGCTCATGAATAAGCAGGTGCCATGCGATTGGCTTTCGAATGGTAGTTTATAAATATGGAGATTACGATTAGCAGGGGTCAAACTCGTTGTTAAGATGAAGTCTGAGGTTCTCACTCTGTGGATGAATTTTTCTACTTTGCTTTGGAGACCCCACCACTTGAACTCAACAGTGACGAGTTTATAGCAGCACATCACTGGATTGCATTGCCTCTCCCAGTTCTGCCCGACCAGTGGACCGCGACCGGTGTTCTGAGACTTGAACCGCGACGGATCTTCGTCTCGTTTGTAGTCCTGAAAATAGTATTGAAGCACTTTCTAAAATATTGTTTTGTTCGATTGTATGCAAAGTCCTATAGTGAAAAGTAGTTTAGGTTTGTTTTATTTGAATAGCTAGAGGTCCACAACCATTAAGATTGACATCAATTAAAGAGAGAAACAAGTGAAACAAGGTCAAAGTTTCATATGACATTGTCTAGTCTTGAATGAGTTCTAAATTCTGCCTGCTTGCTACTAACCGCTAGAACACACTGGATGTCTGCCATCCTAAGTAGGTAAAGAGAGCTTAGAGAGCTGGAGTAGGCCACTTAAAATCAGTCCTCCCTTTCCTCACACTTCTCTGCCACTCCGCCGTTCACTTCCAACTGCTCTCCCCCCCACTTTCAACCCTTCTCCTTCCTAAACTCCCCACAGTTTGTAAGACCAAGACTTTGAACCTCAGAACCTACAATCATGAATACAGTGCGATACATTCCTCTAGATACATTCCAATCATACAAATAACAAAACAATCTATACATAATAATAGTAGGTACAGCAAGGGAGAAGTTGCCTACCCTTCGATCAACTGTGTCGTTGGCAATGTCTATCTTAACGACCTCTCTCTTCTCCAGGTGTTCACGGTCCAAACCATGCGCCTAAGATCATAAGCAACACTCATTCCATTGATACAGAATAGACGGAAACTGTTGAACTTAATTTCAATGAATCAATAATCATTTCATTTTGAAACTTCAGTCTCCATTGCTCATTGCAAAGCCAATATGAAATTAACAGAATGCATAAATACAAACTTAAATATCACATGAAAAGTTATATATCATGAATTCCTTTGCGGTTTGGGATGCAAAACGATGCCAACACCGAAAATTAGGTCAATGTCTACCTTGTCAGCAACTCAAGAGTCTTACAAGCTCTAACAAAACTCAGTCAAGATGGAATGATGTTTTTTTAGTTTCCATCAGCAACTGCAGCAGCAGCAGTAGCACATAAACAAAGCATGGCACCTCACCTGGTCTCATCTTAAAATACAAAATCCAAATTTGTAAATAATCTGCTGCAGAATCTCATACAAGCAGTCAAAGTTAATCGACTAACTTTAAGCCTAATCTAATTTCAATTAAATGTACCTTACAAAATGTTTAACCAAAATTTCATACTGCAAACTTGAATGAAACTTCAAACAGAGTTTTAATTAAATAAAATGAAAAATTTACAATAATTATAATCTACAAAATCTGTTTGGAAAAACTCACATTTTCTGTAGTTCCATAATCAGGAAGATGGATCGATTCAATCTTTATGACAAACTTCTCATGCATGTAATCAGGATTCTGCACATTGAAAGTAACACAACAAAGGAAAAAATCTAATTTGCAGACCAGTTCTTTACAATAACTTATTGGACAACATTGGTTCATTCTGTCCAGCAAAAAATAGACACAAAACACAGTAATGTTGGGATAAAACAAGGAAACAAGCAGGGACCAAGATCCCACTTAAGCTCATCCTATGACCAAGCAAATGTAGAACGACAAATGATTATCCTAATATTAGTCCATCTGGACCAAGCGTAATAAGAACTGCAACAGAACAAAAACGATAACTAGTAAAGTATATATAATAGTACAAATATTTTTATAAAATCGTAATTATTTAAATTGATCAATTAGGCATAAAGGCATTTTAAATGATCAATAACAAAGTCTGGACGCTGCAGATGTTGTGGGATCGACTATTTCTAAAACAGAAATCGACGCATATACTAAAATATATATTTCGAATTAGTATTCTATTTGATGATTTCTAGAAAAAAAAGGACACATAAAAAAGATATTTACAGTAAATCAGACGAATATCTCACCGAAACAACCGTTCGACAGTAAGGATATGCATTCCATGCCTCCTCGTGCACTTCAAGAGATCCCTTTGGCGCCAACCAACGAATGTAACCAGGAACTTTACTGTTGACAGAATCACAATAACAGAAAGCACTGATTGTATGTTCTCAAGGTTCTACTATGGCATACCACAACAGTTCAACTGTACGAAAAAGTATCTTTGAATCACAGCTGCAATGATGGAAGTCAGTTTTGACCACAGAAAATCATACATGATATTGTTTCTACAAATGGAATGGCCAGTCCAAAAAGTTCAACACAACAGATCCAATATTTTTATTTGCAACGTCAAAATATGCCATTGGTAAAACTTATCAATGAAGAAACCATCTAGAAATAATTTTAATCACATACAAAAACTCAAGAACAATGAAATGGAAAAAAACAACCAATGATTTTCACATGACAGCAGATTATTCTTACCATAAAGCTTAATGGTTCTGACACCTATTCGTCATATGCTGCCGTTTTGCATCAACACGTACACAAATCAACGCAACAACTGAAATTGACGCAAAGAAAACAGAAATAAAATGCAAAAACAAAATCAAACAGGTTTTTAATAAAACATTTCAAAAAGTTTCTACAAACATTCATTGGGAACTTAACCCTTTGAACCCTGAGCTCCCGTAACTCTATGGATAACGTCGCGCTAAAGCGGTCAGCCGGGTTTAAAGGGTTAACTTACTTCTAGATCTAAGAAGTACCCGAATTACCTTTGACCCTATGTTTCTTCCACATGGTCCACTCTGACTCTTAGCTAAACAACTCTGCTATAAATCAGAGTTTGGAGCACTCCTGAGTAGTAGCACTGAATGGCCTAAAACATACAATCTCATAATGAATGAGAGAATGAGTTATGCTTCCTGGCAACAGAACTATCGACCATATTAGCCATTGATTGTGTCTGTGTAGGATTAACATACATTATCATGAGAAAGGTAAACCCAAGTCAAAAATAAATATTATAATTATAAAATGATGTCATAGTGATAAACTAACTATAATAACAACAATCACAAACTCCCCTTTATAATATACAATAAAAACACGATGTATGAATAAAACAAAAATTTCAGGTATAATATTCTTTCTAAATTTTGCATGCAAACTTTAAATAACCAAAACATAACGAACTAAACAAAACACCCAAGATTAAAATATGGAAGAAAGAAAAGATGCTGCACAGCAAAAATCTACATGCAAAGACACGTACTAGAACAGGAATACCAACCTCGATAAGTGATAGATCTTGTGCGTGAACTGGCCTTCCGTGTACCGGCCATTCAGTAGTGGAGACTTTGGCTGGATTCCACTGTCTCTCGCGAATGGCTCGTTATTTAGAACCTGAATTCCTTCACCTCCACCCGTTTCATTCTTGCTGGCAACTGCTACAGAATAAAGCTGAGCCACCTGGTACTACACATGAAAAATAAACACGATTGTTCCAACATGTAATAATTAATTATAAGAAAATGATTTAAAAGTTAATCTACTGGGCACTGCGATGTAATTAATCTAAATGAGAAATTAAAAAATGCAGGACTAACTGTCTCCCACAAACTAACAAAAGAATCATTTTATCTCAGAATCAAAGGAGTCCTTTGCTGATATCAGAATTTAACAGTAAAATGGACCATCAACATTTTAAGTTTAAAAAAAATCAAAGGTACAACAAGACTGTAACTGATAATTCCTTAGCGGCTTAGCCTCTTCCAAAATATATATCTGTGATTAAATCACATTTAAATAACATATGAATAAGTGCTCAGTCTAATGACCAATGAATAAATTATCAAACAAAAGCTGCATGAAATACTAGATCATTTGAAGTCTGGGAAATAATATATATATATATAAATATATATATATATATATATATATCGTACCTCCTCCACTGTCATAGGCAGAACAATTCGACTGAAATATAAAATATGATTACATGTGGAAAACGTCATGAATAATTCAGCAATTTCAAAACAAATTACCTGAAGAAAAACTATTCGTTATTTTTTCTATCAAAACTTTTAAACAAAAGTCTCATGAAATTGACATTGTTGCAGACTGTAATTCACTGGATAACTTTGTTAAGTTATGCCCATACAATGGCATACATGACCAGTGATTCCGTTAGTGTGCGTCCGTGCGTCCCGGACGCACAAATTTTGACGCCGGATGCACAAAAATAAAAGTCGTGCGTCCATGGACGCACCGTAGTTATGGATGGACGCACAAATAATTTAACGATGCGTCCATGGGACACCAATAAAAAATACCTTGGGGTCCGTAGCCTATAGGCATATTATATGTCACTAACACTTACTTACTTACTACTGTCTCAGTTTATGCAAAGCGACAAACTGGTGAGTGGTGATTGGTGAATAATTTTATGCAATAACCTATTTATGAATATTTTATTTCTTTGCTATACTGAGTGACGTACATAGCCTATAGGCCTACATGCTATACATAGCAAAAATTATGTCATCAATAATTATGCTAGAGCGTCCTTTGAGCGTTCCTGGCTTAAAAAGTAATGACAGTCGTCTGAAAGATCTTAAGATCAAGAAAATTAAAGGAAAAACAAAAATGATAAAATGTTGAAAGTAAGAATTATCGTCGGGAAGATTGGTAGGCCTACTGGTCCTATAGGCTAGTCGCCAAAAATTTCTGAAATGATGTCCTTGTTAGGGGCAGGGGCGGATCCAGGGAGCCATGGACCCATTTAAAAATTGCATGGGACGTACCCCCACCCCCATTTGGTTTCAATAACATTTCAACCAATCCGACTAGAGAGGTCAACAGATTACTCCTACCACATGACTAAAAAAGGTCATCAAACTTTTTGGCAGGAAAATGGTATTCTTTGACAAATTTTGGCCTGATGACAAAAAGTCATCAAACTTTTTGTCAGGGAAAATGGTATAATTGTGTCAAATTTCGACCGGATGACTTAAAAAAGCCATCAGATTTTTTGTCAGAGAAAATGGTCAATAAATTTTTCACACATTAAAAAAGAAAATATCACCGAAAATTTCGGCCCCCTTTCACAAATTTCTGTATCCAACCCTGTATACCGGTATACGTAATAATCAGGGTTGGGCCCTTTGTCGCCTATATTCGCCTACAGGGCCTAATATGAGAATTTCGGAATTTTTGCATTTAGCCTACTATGGCTCGATGGGACTCCAAAAATGGATGGGCGTGGAGTCCATGACTCCCATTCATTTGGCGTGGACTCCAACTTTCTTGATGGAGTGCGTCCATGACTCCAAGAATTCAGACCTTAACGGGATCACTGTACATGACCATAAACAATTCTCGGTTATAGATAGGGCCATCGGTAAACACGCACACTTCATGCCCGTACTCCAAACAATATGGCCACCGTAGATGCGTGCATAACAGAGCGGCCCGGCATAGGCCTAATATTTCCGCGAAAATTAAAGGACGCTTCAATTTCAGCAGAATGACTGCACTAAACCCTAAAACTAACCCTAACCGACCCTCACGGCGCCTAACCTGAGCCCTAACCGACCCTCACGCTTTGCATGTTGAGATACATGTTGCGATGTCGTCGACCGGCCGCGTTCTAATTTTACGGCATTCGTTGCCAGCCATATTGTTTGGAGTACGGGCATGAAGTGTGCGTGTTTACCGGGCCATCCATCTGGAACGATCTCCCTTCAAAGCTGCATTCATTACATCTGATGATCTGAAGACAAGCCTTGTTTCATAAATTTTTCGTCTTTTTTCAGTCGCCGTGGCTGGGCTTGGAGCGCCTATGAGTAAATTTCTTGAAGGGTCGCTATATAAATCCATAGAATGAATGATGGAATGAATGCAATGGAATAGCCTTTCTTTTGAGCTGCGCCTACACCCTGGGACTCTACCAGGATCGTTCCTTACTAAACTTAAAACTGTTCTTTTTGAGCGCGCTGGAGTCGGGAGCGCCTCTGAGTAGGTTTTTTTACTTGAAGGAGCGCTATATAAATGTCCGAATGAATGAATGCAGTTGATGCGTTCAATTTACTGCGAGAGGCATGAATCAGCAAAACACCCACATGGCTATTGTGCATTATTATACTTGACTCAGCAATGCTAGCGCTCTATATGAGAAGCGGCCATATTGTTTACATGTCCAGGCAGTCATCGGGAATACCGTCAAGCGAGATAAGACATATCTATATTCTTAAACGCATATTAAAAAATATCAACGTGTCAGAGCAACTTTTTATAATTCAAGGAAGCAAAATAATTTAACTAACTATTCTTTTATGATCATTTTGCTCCAATTTCAACTATGGTCAAGCGATTGAAAACCTTCCTACTGCGCATGCGCTGATGCCAATCGAAAAACGCTGGTTCCATGAAACTTTTGGCGACGTTCGTAATCACTAAATCATCATCGTCTAAGATCTCTGATTTATGGACGAAGACGCTCGTTAAACCATTGGCGTTAATTTTCTGTAATGTATTAATGTATCTCAAGATACAAGCATCTTCCACAAGCAGTGTTACGCTCGATAAATTAATTTACGAATGCACTTAATATGCTATATTTAGGCCAAGTTTTTGTCGGAAATAATAACAATCTGATAACGACAGCTCAAGAAATAATATTAGTCTATGGTCTGACTAGGGGACCGATGACAGTGCGCTGAGCGGACAGAACCTTTCTTGGGGACAGCTGACAACAGACTAACAACGGCGTATTTTGTTATTCATCATCGACGGATGTTTATTGTTTGAGACTGACTGATTTCGACGACAATTTGCGCCTTTTAGGGTTCTTCCATTACCTTCAATGTCTGCCGAGTCGCCGAGAAGGACGAGCAGAGTTGCAGGCAATGCAGTTCGACCTCAACCTGTGAGGTAGGCTGCTGGATTTACCTGAATATTTTTAAAATTATTTTTCACAAAACACAGCTGATGTGCGCACCGTGTGGCTTGCACCCCCACCCGTCTAATATGTATGGTCCTATATAGAGGGTCCGTTGCCTAAACTTCACTCAGTGCCCGCTTTCACTAAAGAGGATTCCCGTTGTTCAACTTCACAGTTTAATTAGAATGCCCGATCCTGCTTGGGCGTTGAATGGGCGCTTGATACTGCCACTCATAATATATTATTCGTTTGATTAGTTTGGGTGTTACGCAGTTGTGGCTGACCCACAAATGCTAGGCGTGTGATTCTTCTGAAAGCTGGGTCATACATAATTATTTGATCATACATGTTTAATTTAAAGTAGAGGGAGAAACAGAGTCTGTCAGGTTTGAAAATACAAAATACTCAAATCAACCTGAACAAAATGTGTTAAATTACATTTGACAGACCAATGAAAATTAAAAGAATTGGACAATGAGAGAATAATTGTTTAGTAACATCTGTGATGGTTTTTGTTTTTCTCTGCAGTGATAAAACTGTTGTGGAGAGTGTCGTTGATTTCATTCAAGATGTGGTAAGTGGAAAGGTGTGTGATTTATGCGATGAGGCAACTGATCGTGCAATTTACGCTGTTTTAACAACGAGTTGCCTAAATTTTCTGTAATGTAAGAATAAAAAGTAAAGTCCTATCCCGTTTCATGAGGAACATAGGGAGGTGCTCATCTCCTTTTCCATAGCCCTGAACCAGCAATGGACGAATCCCAGGGTCTTGGACACGGGGCCAGTGTATCGCAGGATTTGCTGTTTACTTCCCAGCTTACGCCGGTACCAAATTATATATAGGCCTACTGCTTGGTGACAGAGGCCCGTGTGCGTAAACAACTTGCCCAAGGTCGTTACCCGAAGTTGAACCCGCAACCTCCCGCTCCGTGAGCGGACGCGTTACCGGTCCGCCACAAAAAATGTAAGAATGGTGAAGATAATATGCATGTGTGCATGGCACTACATGCGTTCATAGAGGTTCCTCATAAGTGTCATCCTGTGTAGAAGATGATTCAGAAGTGTCATCCCGGATAGAAGGATGATTTGGATGAGATGCAAAAATGACCACTGCAGTCTAATGAGAGGACAATTTTTAACCTTCCAACATGCTTTGGTGCTACCCATCAATAAATGATGAAGGGCTAAAGGGTAACCAGGGGACATGATATTGTGTTGATGGATGTCCAGTAACTTGCCCATCTAGTGGACTTGATAATATTGGCAGACTCTGATATATGCGAGTTAAGACATTATGTCTTAACTCGCATATATCAGAGTCTGCCAATATTGCATACACTCTGATTAAACTACTGTCTACTTGCAGCAATGACTGCATGATGCTGTATTAGAAAAAATGTGTGTGTGAATGTTTTGCTTCTAAGACTTTTAGAATGAGCTTTCAAAGTCTTTTCTTAAACAAAATCTGACTGATCATGTTAAGTGTTGTTAGGTGAATTTTGGTATGTGATAGACAATTTAACAGAAGAACTCATGAATGAGATTTTTGTCATGGAACATTTGCAGATCCCTGCAAGAAATAAATTATTATTGATGTTGTAACTGTTTCTTTTGGTTGTTCGTTTCTGTAGGCGTACACTAACCAGACGGACGACAAGGAGAAGATTCACTGGGTGCGATTTGAGCAGGCGGACATCAATGGTAGGATTAGAGTCCTGCAAGATTTTATACAATTGAATGCTGGAGTGGATTTTATATAGCAGCTTTTGATTAGAGCAGCCATGAGGTTGCATTATGCTGAAAGTGCGGAGATGACAAATCATTTTCGTTCATAGTTATTAATGCCTACAGAAGTGGTCAGATAATTTGTTAATTGTTGATGCAAAGGCTGTGATCTTGATTCTGTGTATTGATCTGTTTTGTATACAGTTGTAAGAGTTTTTTTTATATGATATATTTCATAATCTTGACAGCTGAACTGTTAGAAAGTCATAAAGTTATCGTTTTTCAGTTGTTTTCTTATGCTAAATTTGTTCATCGAAAGCACACGTGGTTGAGCGCCTCTGAGGAGTTTCTCTTGAGGTAGCAATGTAAATATTTTCTATTACGATTACGATCTAACATATATAAAATTACTGTAAGGCATAATGTTCCTGTATTTCTAGATTTAAATAGCAATCCCGATTGTGAACCGTCATCGCGAACAGCTCCTCCACTTTTGCTTATTCTTGGCTACGGCAATGGATTCCAAATCTGGATAATACCGGTTAGTCTTCGTGTTTAATCTTTTAATGTCACATCTCGTTGTTAAGGTATTAAGGATCTATTTGTATGTTTGTTTGTTTGTATGTGCTCTTGTTATAGCGCCCCTTCAATCTTTATCCTACTCAGAGGCGCTCCCGAATTCAGAACGGACACTGCATCGGAGTTTCATGCCGAAGCGCTGAGCAATTGTGAGTGAAGGACTTGCCTAAGGTCCTTACGTGGCAAGGTGGATTCGAACCTCGAACCTTCCAGCTCCAAGGCAGCAACGCCACCACTATTGCTGTCTTTGAAAACTGTATTATTGTTGTTGCAGCTAGCATGGCAATTTAAGACTTGTTGTGTGGCTGGAACGTGACAGTTGTTAATTTTGTATGTTTATTCACCGTTTCAGAAACAGAATATAATGTGCAGTCATGCGCAGAATTGATAAATATGACAATATTTATCAGTTGTCGGCTGTAACAAAGATATATGTATCAATATGATCAATTGCTGAATATGGATAGATCACTTGGCTTGTAATGCGGAGAGTAGAGATTTGAGCCTTTGCTCAAGCAGTCATTACGTAATGACTTTTTTGCAAGTTCTTTGCCCGCAATTTCTCCGCACCATCGATGTTCTTTCATATGTGATCTTCTTAACGGTCAACATCAAGCACCTGTATAACAAAGTACTGAACTGAAAAATATATTTGTTTGATTAGCATATAATTGCCGGCAATACAAGCAGCTGCAATTGAATCAATCAAAGCAATCAAAGAGGGAACTGGAGAACTCTGGAGGAATCAGATTGGTCCCGCTCTTTGTAGGTGCCCGATTGCAAATCTGTAGTGCACTTGTTACATGGATCTCATAGGTTGCATGGGTGGTTACATTATTCATGTGATTCCATCAATTTCTATTTCAACTCATCTTTTTAATGAATTTTTGTGCAAGCCTGTGTCAAAGTTATAAGCATTTGTAAGTCGTTTTATGAAGTCAATTTAAGCATTCACTGATGAGTCATCTTTTATCTTCCGTGTGGTTGGTTATTGAAGTTGTTTAATTGTAAACACAAAGTGTGTGAGTGTGATTAGTGGCAAGAATATTTTCCCTTTGTTGAAGAAATTTTGACTGAATAAGTCAAAATGCTGTGTTTGCTTTTGGATCTCTTGTTTTACATGAATGCATCTTATTTGTGTAAACAGAGAGGCCAAATTTGTTTATTATTGTAGTCAAGTGGAGAGGCCCAGGAGATCCTTTCTGTTCGCCAGGGCCCTGTACGACATGTGAGGCTACTTTCCCAACCAAACTCAGGCAAGATTCTGCTCAGTTTTCTAATAACTCCTGATATGTGTTCTAGTTATACATGTCACATGTTCTAGTTCTAGACAAACTGTAAGTTGAATGCTGATGAAAATGTTGTTCTTTGAAGCTTAGATCTGGAATGAATGTGGGTCTTTATGACAGATTTGGTCAATTTACTATGTAATCATGCTGAGTAATTTGGAGAGGAGCTATATAAATGCTCAGTATATCTCTGAGTATATTTATTTATTTATTGTGCAGAGGAGCTAGATGAAATAGCTTAATAAATAAACAAATGAACGAATTCTGTTGAAACCATTTCATCACAAGTGTTCTGAACTCCTTGTTTTGACTTGATGAGTTGCGAAAATATTTGAAAATTAAGTTGAGCAAAAATTCTGAAATTTCTAATGTAGAAATATTACATCTTTTTTACACTGGCCAATTAATCCCTAGAGCAAAAAGAGGATTGCAGTATTTTTGCAGGGTTGAAATCTTTATTCATGGCTATAATTATTGGTATATTATTATTTGCAGAAAGTTTACATAAGTAGGTTGTACTCTTCTGCGCTTACATCAATGTTGCTGTTTCTTGCAGTTGATCATCCAGATTTGTTTAGTTCAAAGCGCCCACTTCTGGTCGTTTGCGATGCATCAAGGTAGGAAAATACGATTAAGTTACTGGCTGGCTAGAGGTGTCAAAATACTTTATATGTAAGCCTGTTGACAAAGCTACAACATACACACAAAAAGTATGAGTGTAGGATCAAGCATGGTACATATTAACATGTAAAATTTTGTTAGTTACATCTAGCTGGAGGTGTAAGAATACTTTTTAGTTGATTGGCTAACATCCATAAATTACAGAAATGGATCTCAATCATCGCTTGCATTAGTTAGAATCATGGAATTTAGGATAATTTATTCCATCTTTTGTCTTCATCATGGGACATTCCGGCCATTTGCAAACCCAATATTGTCGATGTGTAGGCTATTCCAGCTATCCACAGAATCAGACCTTATTTGCCTTTCTTCGTTTAGCTATCATGTTATCTAGTTTATGGTCATCTTGATTACAAGCAACTTGCATACTTCCAATGGTGCTACAAATGGTTCTTAATTCTCTTACCCAGTTCTAACAACAACCCACCCAATAATGCAGTCAGTGACCTTGCTTCTGTTAAACACAGAGTTGTAATTTTTTTAAAGAACATAATGACATTTCAATGAGCATGTTCAGTGAATACTTCACAGAATATGCATTGAGTTCAAATGTTGTTAGATGTTGAAGCTTCTACTAACTGCTTTTTCAGTGCTGGTCAGCCGTATCGTTCAATCAAGTTCATCTCACTGCGAACGGGAGACGAGGTTCACAGCATCCCGTTCACGCAGGCCGTTACAGATGTTAAGTGCAATGACAGGCAAGACATTTCCCATTACGTTTCCCATTTCTGATTGCTTTATTTAGCCTTAACTGGCTGATAGGATGCAAAGAACTTTGTCATTGGATAAGCTTAAAGGGGTTCTAAGACAATTACCCCGGGGGCTATTGTCAGGGGAGGAATTGGCACGGGGGGGTAATTGTCAGGGGGGTTGGTAATTGTCCGGGGGTGGGGGTTAATTGTCCTGTTGCCGCATAAATAATCTGCAAAGATTGATACTTTCACAGCAGGATGCCAACATAAGCTATGTTAGTTTGAGCTAAGAATTTTTGGTCTTTTAAAAATTGATATCGATATCATGATGTTCAATCTGAGCTGCTATTGTAAAGTGTTGTGTGTTGTTAAACCAATGAATTTTTTCATCATCGTAATCATTTGTTATTCTTCTTTTTGATGTTGTAGAGTCTTGGCCGTGGCATTCACGGAGAAGATTGTTGTCTATGACGCTTGCCAGTTCAAAGAACGATTCTGGATTACAGGTGAGGCGGAACTGTGGAATAATTGTTCTGACTGTTTGAACTAACAACTGCTTTATATGACAATTAACAACTTAACAATGGGAGTATACTAGAAGTGACTTGGAAACCAAGGCAACAAGGATTCAGATACCTTTTTAAATCCCGAGATTGACAAAGATTAAATCCAATATTTCTATGCTATATTTATGTAAGTGAAACATATTCCACATTTACAAGTACGTGGCTCAATATAATGATGCTCTACATCCAGGGTTGACAAAAAATTTACAAAAGTTTATGTGTGTGTATAAGTTATCTTTCAAATGTGTACAAACTCTGCTCCAAGGACACGAGTAAGATTGTGTAATGGGTAGGTGATTTCTTTATTTTTTTCTTCATTTCAGCCTGCTTTCCATCCCCTGGACCAAATCCTAATCCATTTGATCTTGGATCGCGATGGTTGGCATATGCAGATAAGATGGTAAGCATTCTTGTATGAGTTGTTTTTCGACATAAGGTGGTCTAATCCTAAAAACAATTATGGTTTGAACTGTCTTTGTATGTTTACAACGGGGCTCATGCAAAGCTGGAATCTCCATTGCTGTATATTTCTTTGAAGGCTACTATATTGTGAACACCATTGATTATTTTGAATGTTTTTAAGTCGCGTGCAACTCTCAAATTTGCAACTTATGATGCATAATTTGTTAAATCTGATTGCGAATCAGTTAGCTGTCAATCAGTTTACTTATTTTTATTCTGTTATCATAATCTGTTAGCCAGTAGCCAGTCAGTGATACTGTTTAAATGTATTCCCTTAAATGCTTGCATTTAGCGATAGCGGTGTTTGTGTTGTGCATAAAAGGATGACTGTTGTTTTGGTCTGCGTTTCTCTTCTTATCTGCTACTTTGGAGATTGTATCAATTGTTTTTAGTTGGTTCCAGTTCATCAGTCGTGTGGTGGGATGTCTGGTGATGGTGGCCAATCATACGCTGCAACCATTATCCATGCTGCAAAGGTATTGTACAATCTCACAATCCTTGCTCACCGTCTGCTATATGTCAGCCAAGCAGTTGAGAACTGGCTGTCTGAAGTCACACTTTTGTTTAAGCAAACTCTGAAAATGTGCTAATCAGATTGGTCATGATATTAGTCAGTTCCTATCAGGTAGTAGAAAATACATGGGTTGGGGAGTTAAAGAAGCTTTAGCATTTGTTATGTCATATTTAACAAGCCATAATTATAGTTTTCGTGTTTCTACAAAACAATTGAAAAACTGTTTCCTTTTATGTCTGATGTTAAGCTTTTCCACCATGTGACTTGATGCCTTGTTTATTGTGGTGCTATATTTATTTGCTTACCGTATATGGTATCTGTATATTGTTAGTATCTCTGTGGTAAGGTCAATGAATACTACAATGGTTCAGCAAAATATTAAACCAGAAGCCTTTGAACAGAAAGATCTTGCAAATCTTCAAAATTCATGCATCTCTTTGCTGCTTGAAGACCTTTTGCCCTTCTTGGGCTGTGAAGCTGACAGCGCTTCTGAATAGCTCTGCTGTAAGAAGCACTTTACCAATGTTCAATTACAATTGTTCATATTGCTTTGTCTTTTTTTCTTTACTCCATGTGATGCATACATGTGTATGATAAAGTTTAGTTCAGGCTACCACATATAAATTCAATCTATAATTTGGTGTTCCTAATCAGCGGGATTTTTTTTATCCCTTTGGGGCCCCTCTTTTTGTAGCAATGATATGTTGATATTGCAATGGTTTGAAACCCTTGTTTTATTTGGTTGCAAAATAAAACTTTTTATTGGATTGATTGATTAATTATATTAGATGTTATGCATTGCCTTTAAATTTCAGAGCATTACGAAGGGTTTGACTGCGATTGGAGAGACGCTGGCAAGTAGCATGACAGGAAACAAACCAAGCGGCTCTAAGAGGATTCCAAGTGTTACGGAGACAGGAAGCAATTGCCGACCAGGAGTCGTCACCATCATTGACATCCAGAATGTTGCTGACGCACAGGTAGGAAAGGGAGCAGTATAAAGAAGAATATGGTGACATGATCAGTTTTTAAAAAAAGGGAAAAGGGAGAAGGATGAGGGATTGTATGAAGACATGTTGAAAACAAAGAGATTCCAATCCACTTTTGGCAGTCATCTGTGACAATTTGGATTGGAATCCATTGGGTTTGGTCCAATGGATATGATCCAACATATGTGTGGGTTTGTGGGTGTGTTTGAGACAAGAGACAATGAGACAAAATGACAGACGGACAGTGAATTGGTGATAACGTTTATGTCAAACTTGATGGAACTTAGATTATTTCTTGAGGTGAAAACATTATTTTATATATTGTTTGACTTTGAGACTTCTCTCAAACAAAGATTTTAAGAATTCGTGCTCATTGTCAGATTTTCTTGTCGTCCGCTAGTAAATAAATAGTCATTGAAGCAGGAGCATAATAGAATTGTTGACACAAAACAGGTTTATTATTATAGATGAACAATTTGGTTCACTTTCTTCGCATTGTTGATCTGGCAGACAATAAATATAATTGTCTTGTTACGTGTTTGTTAGTTTCTTCAAGTCAACACTTACAGATGCAGTACAGTTGACTGTGTGTTGATGGTCGTGGCTGGGCTGGGAGCGCCTCTGAGTAGTTTCTTGAAGAGGCGCTATATAAATTCTAATAATGAATGAATGAATGAAGGATGTTTGCATTTTAGAATTGTAACTTGAATAGCCTAATTTTCAGATTCCATGCTGGGCGGCTTTAATGACACATATGCAATGGCGTGGGTCATGCAAGGTTATGGTGATGATGGTTTTCTGCCCGAGAGCAGGTTCATTGGCTTTATGCCCCTGGGGATGAGATGAGTGAGGTGGTTTCCCATTGCCTTCCCCACAGACAATGATGGGTAAGCAACTTGCCCAAGGTCGCTCCGCAGCAGCTTGCGCCCCTGCGTCCCACACGTGCCAGCCCGATATATCTAAATCTCTGAGTGTCAACTCCCAGCCCGGGGCTTGAACCGCAGTCCGTTGTATCCAACAGACGAATGCCGCTTTCGCTTACCGGTGTAGCTAACTAGGCAAGGTTATGCAACTGTGTAATGGGGATCTTTTATGCTGATCGTAGGTTATGGTCCAGGAGGATTCCGACGGTGTTGGACTTGTTGCTCATTTTCCTGCGCATGCAAGCGAACCGATCACGGCCATGGCCTTTGATCCGAATGGAATGATGCTTTTGACAGCGGATAAACTCGGGCACAGCTTCAATTTATTCCGGATCATGGCCCACCCGTGGAATTGTTCGCTTGGTGCTGTTCATCACCTCTACACCCTTCAGAGGGGGGATACCACAGCCAAGGTTAGCAGCAATGCATTCTTGGCACCTAAGATTATAAGTGGTATAAATGTGTGTAAATGTATGCCTGTGCATGTATGTTGTAATGTGCGTGCATGCATGCCTGCGTTTAGACATTTATTTGCATATTGCCTTTTGAGCATTAAAAACTAGGTAAGCATACGTGAGTCTGTGCTGTTGTGGCAATACATATATGCAGAAAAGTGATGATTATTGAATTTAGGCATAGTGCATTTCTGAATTCAGCATTTTAATCTTTAGATGCTGTCAGATGTTGGGTTTGATTTGTCTGCCATTTTCTTAACTGAATGATTTCTACAATTGTTGTTTTATCATAATTTTATTATTATTTTTATTATAATAATAATAATTATTATTTAGTAGTGATGTTTCTTGTGTCTCATGCACGAGACTTCAGCCCATGGTACACCAGAGCCAAGCCACAATCAGGCGAACATCAAGAATATCACAGCCCATTGAAATGCAGCTAAGACAGTTTTCTGGTTTAATGACATCACCAATTTATGTTAGTCTTTGCCTTATCTTTCTGGTGCTAGGTTCAGTCAATCGATTTCACTCTTGACAGTCGCTGGGTTGCCATAACAACCTTACGGGGAACCACGCATGTCTTTCCCATCACAACTTACGGAGGTAGGCACTCACTGTCGTCGTGAACTATATATTTATGTACAGTTAAGCTGTGTTTAAGTACACTTAATTACATTACTTAATTGTTTATATGCATATATGTACACACATATTTAAGTGTGTGTATATATATATACTGAGACAGACAGAAAGATGATGGCATCTTGTAATAACCATATTGTATTCTACTCTTTGTGGGAAAAGTTGTTACATCGTTGATTCACTGGGTTGCACAGCATCTTGTAGGTTAGCCGTGCAGATACTAATGCAGACATGCTGGCATAGTGCTGTACTGTACATGTAGTTTTTTCCCCCATCAGTTCATCTTTTCTCAAACTGTGTTCTCAGAAAATATTATCGTTTTTGTCAGTAAACTGTTCAAGGACCACTATCAGCTTACTGTGGCATAAAGTATATTTGCTTATGTCCGGAAACATGTACGCATGTGTATGAAAGTACCGGTGCATACCAGTATTTGGAACAACTGAAACCATTAAGTACAAATGACTGCTGGTTTGACCACTTTGTGTGTGGTAGGATGAGTTGCTACATTTAAAGATTTGAATGTTTTGTGGTTTCTTCAAAGTTTTGACACACCCCCATTTCTTCGTTTCAGGTCAGATGACGACGAGAACTCACACGACGCAGCATGTTGTCAACCGTGCGAGTCGATTCCACAGAAGCGCCGGTCTTGAAGACATGGATCTTCAGAAATCAGGGAGAGACAGTCCAGTACATGGATCGGGCAGTCCAGGGTCCAGTCCAGGTTACGTTACATATGCTAGTTACCAGTATAGTTATGTAATGTAAAATGAAAGGTGATTGAAAACATGATTGTGATTGTTTTTGATTGTTAAATGCGTCAATCAGAGCAGAAACATGACAGTTGTGGTGATTGTGTTATTTCTTATTCCTTTCTGTTTCTTGATGCTATTAGGTTATTTATTCCAATGCTTTGCAGAGCAAATGTCTATTCACAAAACTACTGAACAATCTGTTGTAGTGTGATGTCATAGCTGTTAGGCGGCATATACAAGATTCTGGAGTACTCTCTTGAATTCTTGATTCATGAATCTTGTCGTATGTCATGCTGTATTCAGGACTTTTAGTCGTCTTCCAATCATTTTGTGTTTGAATATATTTATATTTATTAGAGGTTTTGAATATATTTATATTTATTAAAGGTTTTGAATACATTTATATTTATTGGAGGTTTTGATTTTCAGGTCGGCATCTCCACGACCGTTATCGCCACCTGTTGCCACAGAGCAGCGTTACTAACAACATGAACAACCCTCGTCTGCCACCGTTTCCTCACCCCACGACCGTTTACCCGCTCGTTCAGATACGCCAGAACATTGCCATCCCTGGAATTGGGAGTACGAGCAGTGGCGCCCTCAAGGGAAAGGCCCACAGCCAGGGAGGAGCGTCCGCAGCCGAGTCCGTCTGCGTCGCCGCCTGCTTTGCTCCTAGTCGCGGTTGGGTTGCTGGGAGTCCGAGTCTCTCGAAGGATAGAGCAGGTCTTGACCAACTCTTTAATTATTCAGTACAACATTCATAATAATAATAATAATAATAATAATAATAATAATAATAATAATAATAATAATTACGACGATTTATATGGCGCAGTAATGTCTTCTGATGTCTTCTGTTGCGAGCTTGCCACAATTGCTGATTTATTTTGAATTTTGTGATGCCATTACTATAATGCTGTTGTCGAAATGCCATTATCATAATGCCGTTGTCAAATGTTGCTGTCAAAATGCCGTTATAAAATGCCATGATCATCATGCCGTTATCAAAATGCAATTATCGTGATACCATTATAAAGATGCCATTACCATAATGCTGTTATCAACATGCCATTATCATAATGTTTTATCAAAATGCCATTGTCGTAATAACCGTTATCGAAATGTCATTACCATAATACCATAATGGCGTTATCAAAATGCCATTATTATTATTATGCTATTATCAATATGCTATTGCCGTAATGCTGTTGACATAATACCATTACCATAAAGATTATTTATGATTTATATTGTTGCCATTTGTTTCCTAAAGTGCTGTTGCCATAAATTTTGTTACTTTGTTGCCATTTGTTTACTTTGTTGCCATTTGTTTACTTTGTTGCCATTTGTTTACTTTGTTGCCATTTGTTTACTTGCCAGACATCGGAAGAGCTGTGGAGTCATTGTACATCATGACTTGGACAGGACTTCTAACGGAATACGTCCTCAGTCCACATGCAAAGGCTGGCATGGAGAAGGTCACGGACGACACGCCACTGGAAATGACGGAGACACCAAGAGCGCAGTGGTCATTGGGCAGGTATGTGAGTGAGGCTGCTTCATTTTGGACCTCTTCTCTTCTTACTATAGTCCTCAAAGTAACCTGAATTCATTCATTCATTCATTATTAGAATTTATATAGCGCCTCTTCAAGAAACTACTCAGAGGCGCTCCCAGCCCAGCCACGACTAAGGAAAAAAGATTTAAGGGACTTGAGAAATAAAGATTGACTGGTCAGGTGGAGGAGATGGAGGTTTGGGGGAGGTCATTGAATTGCCTGCACTCTGAGCACACGTCAGCATATGCGATGTGGTACCTTTTGCTACAGTGTGCAGTATGACATGCTGACCAATGATGCAAAGAAAGTTTTTTGACGTGAAGTTTTATTGTTTTTCAGATCCAGTAATTCGCCAGAAGTTAAGCTACCGTTGTCTAGCAACAGTTGTCTTCTTATTGCCAGTGAATTGGTTGCCAACTACAGAGCAAATGGTCAGTTCTGTTTTACTTTCTTTTCATCTGCGTATGATTGACTGATAGAAGCTTTTTAGCGTCTTCCTCCCATCTACTGTTCTTTGGCTGACAAAAGACTTTTGACCCTTGGCCATTCAACGACCAGCTGCATTGGTTTACCAGTCACGTTTTGTACAAACTCATCATTAAAGGACTTAAGCATCCAGGTTTGTCAATGTTCATTGATCTTTGCTTGTCAGTTTAACAGATTTTGAGTACAGATATTCTGTCTCCTGTATTTTTACCACTGTTGACATTTGTCTGTCTTGTTTTTATTGTGTGGATTGATCACAATTTTTCAGATTCAGCTTAGGTGTGTTCGTTCTTTCATATTTCCTGTCTATCTTTTGTTAGGTTTTTCTGTTCATGAAAGTATTTATTGTTTTGTCTAACTTTATTGTTTTCTCATTTTTTTTCAAACTATCCTCCTTCCAACAGTGCTTTCTTTTTCTTAAAAGTTACTGATTTCTTTCCGTCAGCATGTAAAATCTTTTCTGTCTGCTTGGAGTTTGCAGCAAACATCATCATTTGGTGAGCAGATGCATTGTGTCCACTCGCCATCTAAAAAGTACATGTAATGCCCTCAGTTGGGAAAACTGCTTAAAATAAGACTTGAGAGCTATTATATTGTAGTGCCAGACATTACTGGACCAATGGACGAAAATAGGATGAAGAAAACAAAAGAAATTAGCGTTAATGGTTTTGATTTTAATTAATTAACAAGATGCCTTCTAATGTGTAAATTGTTGACTGTGTAGTGCTACGTGGATTGGCGCAGGGATCTCGTGAACTCCTCTCATCCGATAGCAGTGGTAGTGGAGGAGGAGGAGGAGGAGGAGGAGGAGGAGATGGCAGTGGTGGTACCAGCAGCGAGCAATGGCTGTCTCAGGTCAGCAGTAATAAACAAGTCTTCGTCGCTTCACTATGACGCACTTTCTTCGTAGCATACTCTCGAATATATGAGTGCTTTGTTTTCAAGTTGCTACTTTCACTGAAGTTAGTTCTTATTTTCCAACACGGGAGTCCAACTTGAGGAAACCGCAAGCTCCAAATATGACTATACAGTGAAAATAAATTATATTAATATGTTAAGTGTAAAGGCGGCGTATACTTTTGGGGTGCTTTATTTAACCTTCCATCTGGATTTCCAGGTTTCCTGTAGACCTCCAACTAACAGCTAGGTGGTAAATGCAAGCTGCACATCGTCATGAGGCGTACTGCTGATTAATTATCATTTGTTAGCGGTAATGGTAAAAGTATTAACATAATGCACTATCATCAATGATGATATAGTTGAATTGATACAATGCTAATTTCTGTCATGGTCAGTTGTCGAAATGGTCATTTTGTTAATGAAAGCTGTTTTAGGTTGTTCCTTGCTTGTTTTAGTGAATCTCGTTTTACGTGGGGATAGTGAATCTCGGTTGTTGGCCCGTCCACATGGAAAGGGCTCCCGCTTGCGCTACCCTCACTACCTCGGAATAATTTGCCTGCCTTCTACCAGATGCTTAAGGCCTATCTTTTTAGCCGTGACTGGGTTGGGAGCGCCTCTTAGTAGACTTCTTAAAGGGGCGCTATATAAGTTTTCGGAATGAATGAATGTTTGGATGTTGTTTGGATGTAGGTGGAGATGATAACACACGCAGGTCCACACAGACGGCTTTGGATGGGACCGCAGTTCTCCTTCAAGACGTTCCAAGGCAGTGGATCTACAGTCCTATCGTCTTCCTCGGCCGTTCTACTCTCCGATGGGTTGGAGTGCCACGGCTCATCAATGGATGTCGTTAATGAAGAACTCGATCTCCACAGTCTCAAGTATGTCATACTGTATTGTACTCACGATGATGATGTAAAGTATGTATTGTACTCATGGTGATGTTGTTTCATGACAATGAATGGAAATTAGGATGCTGCTTTTGCAAAGAGTAATGGTTTTGCATTTTATCATCGTGACGGTGAGGGTGATAACGAATGGTAAGTTTTTGATGTTGTTGAAGTTGCAGACAATAAGATATATATATTCATTCAATCAGAATTTATATAGCACCCCTTCAAGATCCTTACTCAAAAGCGCTCCCAGCCCAGGCCAAGCGAAAAGCAGTTGGTGAAACTTTGAACAATTTGATAGTTGTATTATATTTATGATAATCATCAGAATGTTTCTCTACATGCCATCTGTTTAATTTGAAGTCAATGTATTTGCTTCTTTTTATAGTTAGGTTTGTTTTGCGTTCTGCTGTAATGTGAATCTTATGCATTTGGTAGAAATTGAACTATTAAGCATCTGGACTTGCTTAGCACTGATAATACTGTTGCTGAGGATGATGATGAGAATGATGAGTTCTTATTTCTTTTGTGTTTTCTGATCAGCTTGTCTCCTACAAGAGAGCAGACGAATCCGCTGTCGATGCCATGCGCTTCTTCATCATCATCATCATCATCACGAGTGGCTCCCGATCTACAGCCTGGCTCCCTGCCATTCTGCACTTTCATCGAAGCAAACGAATCAGGTTTGCTTTGTGCTTTTAATTTAATTTAATATAAATAATTAATTTAATATAAATAGGTCTTTCAAATGTGCTTTCTAAATGTCCAAAGCATACATCGTTTCAACCCTATGTACCCATTTGCACGTATATAGTTTTATATGAACAGTGAACATTTATATAGCCCCATTTAGGAAGCTCGCCCTTGTTTACTCCTTCATTGAAATAAACAATATATGTGACGGGGGGGGGATGATTTTCCGTCACATGACGATTTTGGACCTTTTTATTTATTCATATTCTACAGATATTTTTCTTCAAAATACTTTTTACAGAATGAAAATATCTTATTTCTAACTGAAGTTATACTCATTTGAATCTGCAATTTGCTAAATCATTACAATTGAGAAAATCGAGCTTAAAGTTTCGGAACATTTGTGTCGGGTAAGTCCTTAGTAACCATTAATTTATTCTTCTGCAAATTTGCTGGTCCATTCATGGCTATATCCTGTATCGAATACATCAAACGGCATGAAAATCGAACTACTACTTTCAAAACTGTGATAGAAATACAATCTACTGCTGAATTGAATTAATGAAACTAATGCAAACAACGCATCTAACGCGCAGGCGGACAGATCGTCGTTTCATTTTGACCGACCGACGATGTATGAGTCTTAAATAGCCTAACACAAACAAATAATTAACAAGGTCCTTCTAGGTAAGCTCGAATATGATAGCCTACTATACCCCATTCTTGATTTGATTAAATTTATGCAAACATTGTGACTGATGATACAATTGTTCGCGATTTGTTGACTCGGCTAGGAGGCTTATTAGGCTAATGAGCCGCTGGTCAAAGAAATAAGGCTTTGACATCGAAGCGTGAAGGGACCTACGATATAATTGTTCGCGATTTGTTTACTCGACCAGCAGACGTGAATGGAATACGTTGGATCCGATAAACAGAACTGACTTAAATACGAGACTCTTTCAAATCTTATAAAGAATTTTAATTATGTATCCACTTAGACAATAGACCATGCGCACATGTTTACCTATCGTCGGCGGAATCTTTATCGCTTCGCTGAATAAGACCCGTGTTCATCGGACAGTCTTAAGAATTCATTTTCTATGGTAACTCGACCCGGACCACTTTTGGACTACTCTTACGGACAACCCTTTTGACTTGACGCAGCGCTCGTGAATAAGCTGGTGCTCCACACTTGGCTTTCGAATGGCACTTTAGAAGCTTGGAGATAAGGCTACGATTACGAATAGGGCCTGCCTAGGCTATCACTATTTGAACAGTTTAACAGCTTCAAATTTTCACTTTCTATTAGGCTAATGTAAATTAAGCTTAGTGTGAATAATTTTCATACGAATTCTTTCCGAAACAAACGCAAAAATAACGTTTCTCTCCGAAAGTAACTAAAGAAAATGAGCAACATCAACAAGTTGAGAGACCAAGAATTGCTAGCTCGCATGCGCACGATCTAAGGTCAGTGTCGCGATATGTCTCGTAAGCCAATTAGACTCTAAGAAAACTGGGTCGGAGGCGTGGCTTGAATAATAATCATCCTTGTTGTCAGGCAAGCAATAATGAATGCTTAAAACTTTGACCAAAACCTGCTCATTTAAACGGGTGAAACAGCTTTTATGGACCATTCAGTACCATATTGAAGGGAAAATTTTTTACGTGGTAGACACGACTACAAGAAATAGTCCATATGGCGTATAATAGCTCTGTCGTTCGTAGCGAATTTTAACTTTGAAAATAGCTCATGGAGCGATTGATTCAAAGCAACTTTTGACACCACATGCGGTAAAAGTCATTTTTTCAACACTAAGCATTTGAATTCAAAATTTTTAATTGCAGATATTGAAAGTAGACATATTTTAAAATAATAATACACCATAAAACAATTTTCCATGTTTTTGAGAATTCTCGCCTGTTTTGCCTTATATCTCTTTATTTAGTACGCGACATCCGACGGGAAAGGTCCGCGCTCGTCACATATCTGGTAGCATGAGCATCTAGTGGCCAGAATACTCTTATCAGTGGACATAGTTTATGTAATTTTTGGCTGCCAGGCAACTTGATATCTGTGGACCATTACTGCCATGCCATATTCCCTTTGACCTTAGTATCATCTAGGATTGCACTTTCAAATTACATGAAAGACTGTGCAATGTGACACTGTGTGCATGAAGCAACGTTCTGCTCCTGTTCGGTGGGACCGAATTCTGCATATGAGGAAATCGTGCATAGTGTTTTTGCACAGCAAGCATGTTTAATATGTCTGGTTTTTTAAATTTGTGGATTTATCGAGTGGCCACCATTCATGGGCAAACCACTGTTTCTAAACCAAGAGAGTTGTTGCACCTTGTATAGCTCAAGTGTATAAGATTGCAATTAAGGAAAATGAAACCAGCCGAATGCAGTCTATCAGTTTTATTAGTTAACTTTTATGTCGTGTTGTGATTTATAGTGACAGTTGTTTAACTGGTGTTGCACTGCATCTTTGTAGGCAGCTATGGCTATTCGCCCGGTGGAACACTGGACATTCGCGGCTCCTGGCCTGAGCAGGGTTTGCCATCGACCGGAGGCCTCTGCGATTCCGACGAGCAGCTGAAGGAGCATCTGGCCGAGGCGATGAACGAGTCACCACTGAAGGAGCCACGTGACTCACGAGACCTGGACACCCTGAGCACGAGCTCCGAGTCATCTCGGAGCACGTCAAGGGGGCGCTCGTACTCGGCACGCTCCTCTCCACCGCACAGCATCGACCATGTCCTCATCTTTCCGAGCAATCGAGGATCGCCCGACTCCAACTGAGCTGTCGTCGTCAGCGCCGCGCCAAAGCTTTCTTTCTACTGTCTTAACTGTTCCAGGGCAGCCACGTTGCTTGAGTGTATGTCGTCTGTCTTTTGAGTGCTGTGGTGGCGCTGTTGCTATAGTAACCTCCTCGTTCTTATTAAAGAAACTGTTGCACTGGAAACCTTTTTGCTGCGTAACCTCCTCGTCTTCATTGTCATCTGGCATCGCGTGTCGTCTGGCATCGCGTGTCGTCTGGCATCGCATGTCGTCTGGCATCGCGTGTCGTCTGGCATCGCGTGTTGTCTGGCATCGTGTGTCGTCTGGCATCGTGTGTCGTCTGGCATCGTGTGTCGTCTGGCATCGCGTGTCGTCTGGCATCGCGTGTTGTCTGGCATCGCGTGTCGTCTGGCATCGCCTGTCGTCTGGCATCACGTGTCGTCTGGCGTCGTGTGTCGTCTGGCATCGCGTGTCGTCTGGCATCGCGTGTCGCCCGGGATCGCGTGCCGTCTGGCATCGCGTGTCGTCTGGCATCGCGTGTCGTCTGGCATCGCGTGTCGTCTGGCGTCGTGTGTCGTCTGGCATCGCGTGTCGTCTGGCATCGCGTGTTGTCTGGCATCGCATGTCGTCTGGCATCGCGTGTCGTCTGGCATCGCGTGTCGTCTGGCATCGCGTGTCGTCTGGCATCGCATGTCGTCTGGCATCGTGTGTCGTCTGGCATCGTGTGTCGTCTGGCATCGCGTGTCGTCTCGCATCGTGTGTCGTCTGGCATCGCGTGTTGTCTGGCATCGCGTGTCGTCTGGCATCGCGTGTCGTCTGGCATCGCGTGTTGTCTGGCATCGCGTGTTGTCTGGCATCGCGTGTTGTCTGGCATCGCGTGTCGTCTGGCATCGCGTGTCGTCTGGCATCGCGTGTCGTCTGGCATCGCGTGTTGTCTGGCATCGCGTGTTGTCTGGCATCGCGTGTCGTCTGGCATCGCGTGTCGTCTGGCATCGCGTGTCATCGTTTGAATTCTTAGAACTGAATTTATCAGCTTGTGTGTTGACCTATCTGCTAGTCGAGTTGAACCTCAACGCTTGCCTCCTGTGTAACTCTCGAGAAAAGTCATTGACTACATGTTGTTGTCATCTTCAAGCATGTCGTCGTTGAGCCAAGTTGTCGTAAGTCGTATGTCGACGTCTGTCCGTTCTGTGTCGTGTTCCAACTTCCGGATTAGGCATTAAGCGGTTTTTCTTCTATGAAGAAAGTTTTCAGATCGTAATAATACAAAACTGACGTTGTGCACGATGGAGTGTGATTTGTGCATTTTGGCTGTAATTATAATAATAATGTTATTGTTAATGTTGAATTAGGAATTCTTGACTTTGCGTCTGTTGTTATTTATATTTCACTGAGATTCTCATATTATCTGCGTGGTCATGACTTGCGCACATTGCCATTGCCTTCCTGGTTGCGTTGTCGCTTATTCTAAAAGCGGTTTTCATCTTGTATTTCCGGTAATCGTCAGCTTTTGATCTTTTTTGATAATAATCAGGAATAAAATTATTGCATGAATAACTGGACGTCATCTACTGTGTTGATCTAATTAGAATAACTGGGATGTAAAATGATTTAATTAATGCTGGAAATCAAGTGTAATTTAATAATAATAATAATAATAATAGTAATACTAATAGTGTGAAGTTTGTTCTCGAGATCGCTATGAGTATTGTACGTTTCTTGTTTTCAGTTGCAGTTCTACTGTATCCAATGTTGCTTAACATGAATGGTTGTATGATGCAGGCAACTCTTGTGTTATTTAGGAGCAACATAATAATTATTCTGTCGTGAATGAGAGCGTGACATGTGGAACTCACTTGAATCTCAAACTTCCGTTTACTATAATTATGCGCATATTATTGTGTATTATGCGCATATTATTGTGTATTATGCGCATATTATTGTGTATTATGCGCATATTATTGTGTATTATGCGCATATATTGTGTACGAAGAAATGAACAGTTGTCAACTTTTTTGTAGTTTTAAAGTCGTAGTGATTTGCAGGGCTGTTTTACGGAATTTTTAGAACTGCACGACCCCTTCTTTTCCTGCTCATCTTCCATGGTAAATTACTTCCAATTGGTGGACAATGACCTTTTTTGCTAGTTTTAACTGTACGGAAGTGCATCTACAACTGCACAAATCCATTTAGAACGGCACATTTTGTGTGCAACTGCACGTTAAAAAAAGCCCTGGTGATTTGTTGGAGTACGTTTGTGATTTTTTAACCATGCAATCTATAGACAAAATATGTTATATATGGTTTTGGGGTTGGCCTTGGTCTTGTGTCTGATGGTCTCATGGACTTGAGTTCTGATGATTGTTAATCCACTGTTATAATCCATGGCTTTTTGAATGGAAATTACTGATGGCTTTGGATTATGATGTGAGAATCTTGCTCGGTGTATTGTATTGGTCATGATCTATTGGATTTTGACGTGCACGGGTTTATGGTCGAATGAGGTAGGTGTGCGCATCTGTAATTTGGTTTGTTGGGTTTTTGTCCTAACAGTGCTTCCGATGATATAGTGAATATAATCTTTGCATTGGTCATGGTTTATTGGAGTTAACCTGGAATATTATAATTATACTCTGTGCACAGGTCATGGACTAATAATTTTAATCAATGTGTGAGTGTATTAGGGCTGGCATAGAGGATTTTCACATGCTCTACTTAGGTTCTAATGATTTCAGTCTTGTTTGCCATGATATGTTGAACTTGTTTTTTTTATTTAGTCATATTCCGATCAATGAGATTCTGTTCTAGCAACTGCTTCTTGTTTTTCAGACTCTTTAGTTTCACTCTTTGACAACGAGCGTGTTCTAAAGTGACTTGGAACCAACACAGCTCATTGTTAAAGTGTTGAGCATCACACGTTTTGTATTGTATTCTTTGTATTGTATTGTAATAAACGTTTATAATGCGCCTCTAGTAGGTTGATCCGTTCAGTGGTATAAAATTATAGTGTCGAGATAATTATTTCCGAGAGGAGATGAGAATCTCTTTTCTGAAGATGTAGCGTGAAGTGCCAAACTGAATGAACTGGGTTTGTGGGAGACACCTGTATATTATTATTAGTCGGCTAGGCCTATAAGTCGTTTGATGTCATAATTCCGAAACAATGACATCATCGCAGAATGACGTCATTTTCAGTTCTTTTCTCATTTGTTTCGGGAGCATTCGATTAATTTCTGTGAAGGGAAAAGAAGAAGAAGAAGAAGACAGAAACGATCATGACGAAGGATGTCGGTTGCAGAAGACGATTGAAAAGCCGAAAAAGACGACGTTAGGTTAGACGTCATGAAGGTCGGTTAAGGTTAGAAATAGAGTTAGTGTCGTCATTTGGTCCCGGATAGCCTACTTAAAGTTTGACAAGAATGGTACTAATATTATTGTAGGCCTAAGCGCGTCATGTAAATGTGTTTTAGCACAGCAAAAGAGAAAACGCACCACAGGATGTTGCGAAACTGTTAATCGTGCATATAATAATAATATAATAGGCCTATAATAGTTTAGAGTTTTAGACGGATTCTGTCCCGTTGTTTGCTTGCCTGTCTCTATATTCTATAATCTCCTATGCTGTTTATGTCTAAAAAAAACTGCCAGCATTATGACGTCATTTTCATAGACGTCACAGGTCTGTAGACAGATTTCTCAAAAGTAGTCTAAATTGACGTCACATCACATAATATATTCTATTATTTCGCGACCATTTTACGTCATTTGTAGCTTAGAAGACTGTTTAAAAGGATGAATTTCATTATGACGTAATAGCCTCACTGGTTTATTTGAATTTAAAAATTAATAGTTTTAAGCAGAATAGCGCCGTAGTCCAGGCAATTTACAGTTTCACCTGGGCAAAATTGCAACACAAGCTTTTAAGACAGTTTCCTGCTCAGAATTTTGTGCTGAATAACATATCCAAAATCCGCCAAAATCCGACCATGGGGTCACCCCCCAAAATGGGGTTCAAAATATAATGGGTTTCGTGCTTTTTGCATTGAATATCGGGCTGCTAGTACAGCGACCTGGTTAAATATTGACCACTTTGTGATACAAGCATAAAATTTGGTACATTCTACGAATATGTCATAAGAAAAAGATTTCGCTGTAGGGCCATCGCAAATTTGACCCCTGGCCCCAGTGGCAGCCATTTTTCAAAATGGCCCCCGGTAAATTATCTCAGCTTCCAGTACACTTAGAATCTCCATTTTGGTGTCTAAACATACATAGTTAGGGGCGAGGATTCCAAAAAAACCATTGCAAATGTTCCCAACGGCTTCAATGGCGGCCATTTTCCAAAATGGCCGACCGAAATTCGGAATTTCCAATATCTCAGATCCAAGTACACCTAGAAACGTCATCTTGGTGTCTAAACATACATAGCTAGGGGTTAGGATTCCAAAAAAGCCATTGCAAATGTTCCCAACGGCTTCAATGGCGGCCATTTTCCAAAATGGCCGACCGAAATTTGGAATTTTCAATATCTCAGCTTCCAGTACACCTAGAAACGTCATCTTGGTATCTAAACATACATAGTTAAGGGCGAGGATTCCAACAGAGCCATTGAAAATGTCCCCACGGCTTCAATGGCGGACATTTTCCAAAATGGCCGACCGAAATTCGGAATTTTCAATATCTCTGCCTTCGACAGCAATGACCTACTTGTCCTGGATACCAGATACCTGGCTGATCGAGCAGTCATAAACACCATGTGCAATCTCGAGAAAACTGGACAAGAGCAGCACGAAACATTTGTCAAGGAACGTCTTATTAATCAAACGCAACCTGTCAATGATCCAATTGAAAGAAATAATTTCCCACTCTTCAGTCGTCCACCTGTGCGGGACAAGTCACGAGCAAAACCACACTTGTCATCTGTGAAGATGGACTGTTCACTATTCTCCAGGTTGTACATTTTCTTTCAGACACGATATAATCGGATAAGGAGACCTGGACGAAGTTTTGCACACGAGAACCAGGCATGCCCACCATCACTCTCGAATTATGGGTTAATTGGGGCTAGGACATAAGTCAGACAGTGTGAGTTGCATAGAAGAACTGATTCCAACTTCAATAAATGAGGCCACGCCAGATATCCAACCTGGCCATTCACTGGATGTTCCAATTGTTGACGCTCTTGTACTGGATAGAGCCGCCATAGTCAACACACTGAAGCTTGGCAAAGTATGCACCTTTTCAGAGTATCATCATCTTCATCATCATCATCAACATCATTGGGCTCAATGCCCGTAAGAGTCCGACGCCACTCTCTGTCTGAGTCTGTCTCGCGCCATGCTGCCCAGCTTCAACCGTTCCGGTCAGTAGGTCTGCTCCATACCATAAACATCTTAGAGCACCTAGACCACCTTGTCTGATTGAAGAGAATGTTGGGAGAGAATCATGAAGGACAACCTGGGACAATACCCGTATGTGTCCCACGCTCTCTCCTCCGACTCTCTCCACTGGTCTGTCCTGACTGGCCTGTGCATGTCTGCTCCACATCATGACACCTTGAAGCACCTGGGTCGCTATGTCACTTGTGTTGTGGTTTATGCGGATTTCAATCGTCTTGGTCTTTTCCTGCCAGTGTATCGCCACCCATGTGGCAAACCTTCCTCCTTTGTCCGGGCTTAGGACCAGCACAGGGACGTTGTTGGTTCCCTGTGGCGGAGGATGGATGCAGTTTAACGTCATGCCCAGGACAGAGTTTCAGAGTATGCCTCCCATAATTTCCTGCCCTGCATCACAAGACAGCTAGAGCATGTGCCTAGAGTAGATGTTATATGGAAAAATATGAGGGTGGCAGCTTGAAGACATACAGCAGCTGAACATTGATGAACTGTGGGTTGGCTTTGCCTCAGACAAAACTTCAGATAGGCTACCTACCAACCCATGAGATGGTGTGTGCCCTCGGTCCAGAAAAGTGCGTAGACGTGCTGCCCTGCCTACACGCATTCAGCGGATGTGGCACAGTATCATCCTCTGCTGACCACTGAAAAAGGACTGTCTGTGACATTTGGAAGACATTGAGCAAAGTTACCTCGCCTTCTGCACCTTAGTATCAACTCCCAGCTCTGTTTATAATCAGCTCGATGTAATTGAGCGTTTTGTGGTTCTGCTGTACGAATGTGCCAGTGGTGAGGAGGAGGTGACCGAGGCAAGGAACCAACTGTTTGGACATAAAGACAGGCCTATGGATGGCTTTCCGCCAACTCAAGCTGTTCTGGTGGAACGTATACAGCCAAGCAGGTCACGTTTGAGCACAGATGTTCATAGCTGATTCTAAACTACCATGTCCTGGTCAGTGGGAGTTGCTGCAAATGAATGAAGGTGGGTGGTACATGAAGTGGACAACACTTCCCGAAGCGTCTCATGCCTGACGTGAACTGCTGAGACGTGGCTGTGAGAATGGATGTAGGGGCCAATGCAAATGTGTTAAAGCTTCTCTACAGACTACAGTGTACTGGTCTCTGTCTCTGTAAAGGCCTATGCGACCGTGAATGACATGGACGATGTTGTATAATTCTGTGATCAGTACTTTGTCTCCATGGATAAAGGTTCCCAAATGTCGACTTAACTATGTCACGATACACACTTACGAGAACATCAATAATATCTTGAATTACATATAGTCCAAAACTTGTTTTATTGCCTAATGAACATATGAACCCAATCAGAAGTTTCAGAATTAGTATGACTGTTATACTTGACGCACCATGAGCCCATCATAACAGCTGATTTTCAAATTAAGCAGGAAATTTCTACCTTGCCGCATCATTGACGTCCTTGGCTGCAAATCTTGCGAACAGAAACGTTTGTGTTTGATTTCATTGGAATCCTGGCCTTTAATTATGGTTGTGTAGACCCCAGCATGACGATTCTAAGTGTACTGGAAGCTGAGATATTGAAAATTCCAAATTTCGGTCGGCCATTTTGAAACATGGCCGCCATTGAAGCAGTGGGGACATTTTCAATGGCTCTGTTGGAATCCTCGCCCCTAACTATGTATGTTTAGACACCAAGATGACGTTTCTAGGTGTACTGGAAGCTGAGATATTAAAATTTCCGAATTTCGGTCGGCCATTTTGGAAAATGGCCGCCATTGAAGCCGTATGAACATTTTCAATGGCTCTGTTGGAATCCTCGTTTTTAACTATGTATGTTTTGATACCAAGATGACGTTTCTAGGTGTACTGGAAGCTGATATATTGGAAATTACGAATTTCGGTCAGCCATTTTGGAAAATGGCCGCCATTGAAGCCGTTGGGAACATTTGCAATGGCTTTTTTGGAATCCTCACCCCTAACTATGTATGTTTAGACACCAAAATGGAGATTCTAAGTGTACTGGAAGCTGAGATAATTTACCGGGGGCCATTTTGAAAAATGGCTGCCATTGGGGCTAGGGGTCAAATTTTCGATGGCCCTATAGCGAAATCTTTTTCTTAGGACATATTCGTAGAATGTACCAAATTTTATGCTTGTATCACAAAGTGGTCAATATTTAACCAGGTCGCTGTACTAGCAGCCCGATATTCAATGCAAAAAAACACGAAACCCATTATATTTTGAACCCCATTTTGGGGGGGTGACCCCATGGTCGGATTTTGGCGGATTTTGGATATGTTATTCAGCACAAAATTCTGAGCAGGAAACCGTCTTAAAAGCTTGTGTTGCAATTTTGCCCAGGTTCACTGTATATTTGAGCTAGATTGCCTGGACTACCGTGTTTTCGACCATGCATGCATGCAGTTTAAAAAATCTCACTTCACCTGAAACGAATAATAAATGGCCTACCCGAAATCGAATAGATCGAATGAAGTTGGAGATTCAAAGACAAGTTGAATGCTTCCTGGGACAAATGACGGTTGGTGTTGAAGTTGGAAATGGAAAAACGAAGTCGAATTTGCAATGTAAGTAATTCAATTTTATTTAAGTGTAGGCTCCTTATTCCTTAATTGATAGAGCGGACAATCAGTACGTCTTAAAATATTTAGCAATATCACTTAAATAAATTGATTTTTAAAAATGCATTTAGAACCGATACATTTATTTAATTAGTCCAATATCGATCGTAGGCGATAGGTTAGCTAGGTGAAATTCACAAAGTGTAGAGTGTAGACTAGACCGGCGTACATGTAATGCATAAGGCCCTATCGGTGCGACGGTGTCCGTGATTGTATGCAGTATCTTTGGACTGTATCTAATGACAACACTAATCCTAACCTTAACCGACCCCCACGACGCGGCTAATCTAATGCTAACCGAACCTCACCACGCTTAACCTGACACCGAAACCACTGTTAAGTCGAGTGGGCTAGTATACCCCGCAGTCGATCGATCGAGTCGATCATAACTCGGCCAAGTCGAGTCGATCAAAAAATCGTCGACTCGATCGACTTGCAAGTCGAGTCGATCGTGAGTTTTTTTCGATCGACTCGATCGACTTGCGAGTCGAGTCGATCATGAGACATGCCAAGTCGAGTCGATCGAAAAATCGTCGACTTGCAAGTCGAGTCGATCATTGCTCCGTCGACTGGACTCCACTTACAAATATTTATCTTAGGCCTACTATTTCTTGAAGTCTCAAAGTGAACTACATGATATAATGACGTAATTCAGTTTTTCCACACGAGTGCAGCTAATGAACCTTTTGGCAGCTGACGATTTCGTGTTTGTGGAACTGTGAAAGTTGATACTTGATAGACGTACGTTTTCGATTTGAATTCAACCAGTAGAGGCGGATACAGAAATTTTTGACGGGGGGGTCAAATATTTTGGTCTTGGGCCGACAAAAATTTTTTGGGGTCTTCCGTGGAAAAATCCTTCTTTTAGTCTTTCGCCCAAAAAACTTCTAAAAACTCGTGGCAACTCCGGTTACTTAAAATCTGATGACTTTTTAGTCATGTGCTAGTTTCTCTCTCACCTTCCTGTTCCCGCTGCGTTGATTTTACAGCTTCTTGAAAACTGATGGGAGGAGGGTCCGAATGGAGTGGGGGCATGGCCGGATTGCCCTCTTGGATCCGCTCCTGAATGAGCAGGATACATTTAGGCCTGTATAAATTATTATATGTAGGTGGTAATTTTGAGAATATAAAACGGGGCCTTTTATGACGTCACTTCGATCAGGATACAGATCTACTATCATGCAATTTCATTAATTTTGAGAATACAAAACTGGACCCATGCTTATTGTGACGTCACTCTGATTATGATGCAAGTTTTACTATTATAGGCCTATTACAGGTTCACCTCGAGAATTAAAACAACTAGGCCTACTGTGACGTCACTTCGATTATGATACAAAATGAAATATTATAGAAGTGCATTTTGATAATATAAACAAGGCCTACTGTGACGTCAATTTAATTATTATACTTATCTACTATTAAAGAAGAGCATTTTGAGAGTATAAACCAGACGAATTGTGACGTCACTTCGATTATTGCGCAGATCAACCTAATAATTTTTGAAACTCATTCATTTTACAGAATCTAAACGAGGCCTATTGTGACGTCACTACGATTACAGTGCACATCTACTATAAATTCACTGAGAATACGAAATTAGGCTTAGTGTGACGTCACGCAGATTTTATTTTGAGATCATATAACTGCAGGGGTGAGCAAGAGACAAAACTAGGCGAAGTCGACTCAAAGTCGATCGAGTCGATCGTCGACCGATCCAAGTCGATCGAGTCGTGAAAAGGTCGGCGAGTCGACGAAGTCAATCGAGTCGATCGTCGACCGAGCCAAGTCGATCGAGTCGTGAAAAGGTCGGCGAGTCGACGAAGTCGATCGAGTCGATCGTCGGCCGAGCCAAGTCGATCGTAGCCCACGACTCGATCGACTGCGGGGTATAGTGCTGTGCACCGATCCACCAAGGTGCTGTGCACCGTTCCACCAAGGTGCTGTGCACCGACCCACCAAGGTGCTGTGCACCGTTCCACCAAGGTGCTGTGCACCGACCCACCAAGGTGCTGTGCACCGTTCCACCAAGGTGCTGTGCACCGATCCACCAATGTGCTCTGCACCGACCCACCAAGGTGCTGTGCACCGATCCACCAATGTGCTGTGCACCGATCCACCAAGGTGCTGTGCACCGACCCACCAAGGTGCTGTGCACCGTTCCACCAAGGTGCTGTGCACCGATCCACCAATGTGCTGTGCACCGATCCACGAAGGTGCTGTGCAGTGTGCACCGATTCACCAAGGTGCTGTGCACCGATCCACCAATGTGCTGTGCACCGGTCCACCAAGGTGCTGTGCACCGTTCCACCAAGGTGCTGTGCACCGGTCCACTAAGGTGCTGTGCACCGTTCCATCAAGGTGCTCTGCACCGATCCACCAAAGTGCTGTGCAGTGTGCACCGATTCACCAAGGTGCTGTGCACCGTTCCACCAAGGTGCTGCACGTGCACCGATCCACCAATGTGCTGTGCACCGGTCCACCAAGGTGCTGTGCACCGTTCCACCAAGGTGCTGTGCACCGTTCCACCAAGGTGCTGTGCACCGTTCCACCAAGGTGCTCTGCACCGATCCACGAAGGTGCTGTGCAGTGTGCACCGATTCACCAAGGTGCTGTGCACCGATCCACCAATGTGCTGTGCACCGGTCCACCAAGGTGCTGTGCACCGTTCCACCAAGGTGCTGTGCACCGGTCCACTAAGGTGCTGTGCACCGTTCCATCAAGGTGCTCTGCACCGATCCACCAAAGTGCTGTGCAGTGTGCACCGATTCACCAAGGTGCTGTGCACCGTTCCACCAAGGTGCTGCACGTGCACCGATCCACCAATGTGCTGTGCACCGGTCCACCAAGGTGCTGTGCACCGTTCCACCAAGGTGCTGTGCACCGTTCCACCAATGTGCTGTGCACCGATCCACCAATGTGCTCTGCACCGATCCACGAAGGTGCCGTTCACCTACCCGTGTCGCGAGAAGCGCGACCGCGATCTATAATACTTCGGGGAACCTATTAGCTCATCCAAGCGGAGGGGAATTGCGAGCGCAAACCTTTAATTGCTAACGGTATGAAGCCCCTCAATAAACCCCTCTGAAAAATCGACTCAATTTGGAGCATTTTTTTGACAAATGGACTGACTGTGGGCTCCTATGTTTCTTTTCCTTGAATGTTTTAACTGGTTTAGTGTTAAGAGACCCTCTCGATATGCGAAAAATTACTACATTATATGCGAGGAAACTGAGATGTTAGATGTTGAACAGCAGCTGGGTGGTTGCTGAGAAGAAATAACGACTTAATCAAAAGCCTATTAATTCAATAGTAGCCTACAATAATAATTATAATCATTAAAATGTACTGAACAAACCAATACGAACCAAACAGTTTGGAACTGAAGGTCATGGCCATAGAACTTGGTACATATTGTAGCTAATTATTATTTTGGCTCTGGGAATTTTAGGCCATGACCTTCGATCATTTCTATGGAAATGACCTTTCCACAAATTCCACTTACGCAATTTCCGTCGCTCTCCTTCCCCTTAAATCTTCTAAATACAACAACAAAGCGGCTTTCCCAACAACATCAATGAACTTCACCTTTTTCTTCGCACAACCTTATTTTCTTTGTCGGCATGGTAGAGTCTGTTTTTGTTAACTGCCTGCACATGTAAATTAAATCATTGGTACTGGCACAGGGCGTCAGCGGAAAAGAGAAGCGGGGGCATGAAAGCGGGGCATGTGGTCGGAAGAGGTAGGGCACCGTAAGGGGGGGAAGGTAATTCAGATTTCACGAAATGACCTCTTCATCAACTCAATGCGGTTAATGGTGCAGTGACGTTCGCAACTGGAAAAGGTCATTGTCTGTCCTTGACCTTGACCTTGACCTGGAAATCGTCAATAATGTTTATGTCAGCATGGACTTTGAGGACTTACTTTTACAATTTAACTTTCGAAATATTTCAATTAGCATATTTTAAATTTCTCAATTTCTTGTTAAATCAAAGATTGAAAAAAGTTTCGTGGATTAATTTTAACCTAGGTCCTATACCGTATTTAGTTTATACTAATAGAGTTGTGTTATTATTAGGCCCTAAGACTATTAAAACTACATTGCGTAAATAAGGTTATTAATTAGAAAACGCATGCAGTAGTTAGCTAGGCTAGGAAATGCAGTATGAGAATTGTGGAAAAATAACTGGGGGGGGGGGGTTGGCCTATGATAAACTTGAAATTGGGGTATGAAAAACACACTTTAACATGGGGCTCTAAGAAAGACTGGGGAGGTTGAACCCCCCCCCCCCCCCCAACCCCCCCGGCAATTCTCACCCTGAGGAAATGTAACAAAGTCAAGTTATTGTCGTTTTACTTTTTTGTCGTTTTGTTCCGAATTTTATTATTTTCGAAAAAGCCGACGTTTTATTCTGGGTTTTCATTCCGTTTTTTTTATCGTTTTTAACAACTAGCTTATGAATTAATGTGAGGAAGAAATAACAAGTCTGGGGCAGAAATCTAGCAAGGTGGATGAATATAATATAATCAGGGAGCTGGGTGCAGAAGATGCAGGACACAAAGGCATGGTGTATAGGCCTACGCAGGACCACGCGGATAAACTACTATCATTTAGCCAAGGACCGCCCTTATAGACCAATTTACTCTAATGTCATAATGACGGACAGTTCGCGCGTGTGTGTATGCGTGTCATTGTGTGTAGGCCTGTGAGTGTAGGCCTATATGTGTGTGCATGTGTGCATGCGTGTGTATCCTACTGTGTAGGCCTATTGTTACTGTTATGTGGACTTGTTTTATTCAATTTATGCTATGTATGCGTAAATCTATGGTAACGTTATCGAGCTATTTGGTATTTAGCAGGTTTCGGTCGTAAAGGAATCGGTGTGACTATGATTTAGACTGCACGGAGTTTAAGTTTATGGAAGCGAAGCAATTGGAGTTAAGTGTCTTTAATCGACAATTGCAGTCCTGAGACTTATTGCCAGCGTCCTATATAAAGCGTCGACTGTTGCGGAAAAGCAGGCGATAACAAGTTAGTCTCTTCTGAATATAACTATA
>OX243817.1:22713023-22884936 GCA_945859605.1 Lumbricus rubellus
TAAAGTTTCTGAAGTCTAATATTACTAAAAATTTCTGTTTAATAAAGAACGTTTTTGAATACTTTTTAAAGATTTCTTTCGTCTGGTAAAGCATACGCACATAATAATTACCAAGTCTTGCTGGTGGTGGCGTCTGCATTCTGCATTCTACTTATTGGTGGGGGGGTGTAGATTAAGACATCCACATATAACTTCGAAGTGAGGTGGGGTTAAGAGTACATAATTATAGGACATAGACTGGGAGGCTGTTGATTTATAATAATATTAGTTGACCAGAGTGGGGATTGTTCTCCAAGTCCAATAGTGGCTTGTTCTCCCAAGTTCAATAGGGGCTTGTTCTCCCAAGTCCAATAGGGGATGTTCTCCAAGTCCAATACGGTAGGGGTTGGGGGGGGGTTGACTCCATTGCTCGTTGGATGGTAATCGTAATCGTAATCGTAACCTTCAAATCTCTAAAGCGTCAATTGAAAGTCAAGCACATATGGCTTCAGTTTATTCACGAACGCTGGACCAACCAAGTAGCCTTGATTTGATCAGCATCATGTGCGCATGTGTAATTGTGCATGGGTGCTGGGCTGGTCAACGAAAACGTTCCATGCGTTAACGAAAAGGTTAGCACGATAAAAAAAACAAGACTGCTTTGCTTTAAGCATGCGGCGACCTATCCTCGTAGCCTACTATCGTATACACGTCGTTTTTAGATATAGGCTTTGACTGCTTGCGCTCATGAACAGTAAGGCTACTGTAGCAGATCCCACTGTTGGAATGTTTTGCAACCGTCGTAACGAATCTATCTTCTTCCGCTCTGAATGCTTATAAAAACTTCTGTCTTCAACTTTGCCCATGGATGTTGAGATAGCAGGACCAGCAGTCTCTCTGCTTTTTTTAAATCTGTCGCTGCTTCTGTCTCTGTCTGTCTCTGTCTCTGTCTGTCTTTGCTTGTCTGTCTGTTTTCTATTAAGTCTAGTGGGGTTACCACTTGGGAAAAAATTCCAAGGGAAATAAAATTGAGCCCCAGTATTTGGACATTTAAGAAGAAATTTAGCGCCTTTCTAATAGAAGGTACCAAATAAAATTAAAGTAGTGTTCGCTCAGTATGTGCATTGCAGTTGGTCTCTGTACAGTACAGTTCAGTAGCCTATAGTTAAGATTTTTTTGTTCTTTTTCATTATTGTTTGTGACTCAGCAGTGTTGAGGTTTTCAGTTTCCTGTTTTTGTGTTTTGTTTTTTCTTCCGTTCTCTAGTATAAGTTGCTTTATCTTTTTTTGTCAGTCACTGTGTTGATTTTGCAAAGACTTCGTCATGGCCACCTTGCATCGTCAAGTCATTAATAGTTGGTGTCCCTAGACAGCGGGATTTTTAAAAATCCCTTTAGGGCCTCCCTTTTTTGTAGCCAATGTGAACGATGTGTGAACCTTTCATGTATACTGGTTGCAAAATAAAAATATTTGATTGATTGATTGATTGATTGATTGATCTGTCTGCTTCTATCTTTCTCTGTCTGTCTGTCTCTGTCTGTCTTTGCTGTCTGTCTCTCTGCTTCTATCTCGTCTCTGTCTGTCTCTGTCTTTGTCTGTCTTTGCTTGTCTGTCTGTCTCTCTGCCTTTGTCTGTCTTTCTGCTTCTGTCTGTCTTTCTGCTTCTGTCTGTCTGTCTCTCTGCTTCTGTCTCTCTGCGTATTGTTGCGTTTCTGTCCGCACTGCAGCAACAACTCTCCACTCCCCCAACCCCCACTGCCAATCTCCCATCCCGATTCTGGTTTTCGTCCATGACATACTCTTTCCCAACGTCTGGTGGCTGTTCTTTCCTCGTTGGTATAAATGATTTCGTTCGAGATTAATTGGTTGCGACAGATGCGGACTTCGCCCGAGAGATTATTCCAATCAGTCGATTAATTATTATTTCACAAAAAACTTGTAGAGAATGAAAGACAGAGACAGACAGACAGAAAGAGAGAGACAGAGAGAGACAGAGAGACAAAGAGATATAAAGCAGATGCAAGCGAGATTGCAGCGCCACCGTGTAGCGATCGATGTTGTAGAGACTTAATGATCAATCAATAAAGTTTGATGATGATCACAAGTTATTATGCGCTGCTTTAATTGGTAGGCTATACATTCCGCAAGCCAGGGCTGTTTTTAAGGAATTTTTAACTGCACAACTCCAGAAACTCCTTCGATCTTTCCTTTCCCATCCTCCATGGTAAATTACTTCCAATTCAGAACAATTACTTTTTTGTTAGTTTTAACTGTACCGAAGTGCTTCTACAATTGCACATTCTTTTTACAACTGCACGTTTAAAAAAGCCTTGCCGCAAGCATCAACTTCTGGAGTACAACCAAAGACTCGAATAAAAAAAATTATTGTCCATGTAGGTCTACTGTTGGTATTGTATACGACAAGGCAGCTATTGGTTATAGGCTAATGCTCACCTTTTCAGGTAGCCTAGTGCAGGCTTAATATAGCCTAAGTCTCCAAGAATTTACAATTTATCAGCGTCCACAAAAGCCACGTCAGGGAGACCAGCTTATTCACCGGCGCTATATCAAATCAAGTCCGCAATATGGCCAGAGTTGCCCTTTTCGTTCCGGTGCCAGGTCAAAATCCGGGGACGTCAAGCCGAGGAGACAGCATGGTGCTACGATGGTATAGTCGGTGATGATGGTAGTCGTGCGGTGGAATTTGATTACCGTATCAATTTGGAATAGGATGGTGGCGCTTAATAAATTCGTAATTATGAATAGTAAGTGGAAATAGATCGAGAAATTTATATGTCCCATGCAATAGCTGGATTTGTTTCTGCGCTGTTTAATTGCTACATTGACAATATTTGCCATTAATTTTGTAGACTGGACAGTGCTTCTTATATAATTATGCCTATGTCTATGTCTATCAGTGGCGTAGCCAAGGGGTTGGGGTGGAGGGGGGGGGGAAACCATTGGCTTAGGAAAAAACGTTTTTTAAAAGGTTATTTGTCCAATTATATACCGGTAAAAATAACAAGCATCCGGCCATAACCCCCTTCCCATCAGAAATTCCTGGCTACGCCACTGATGTCTATAACAATTATTGGAGTTAGGAGTTATATATAGGACTACGAAAATTGTTTAAAGGTAAATACACATCAAAGACAGTTTCCAAGAAATGATCTTGGTGCCAATTATTATGCCGCAGGCGACGTAGAAGCTATATGTCCCTATCACAATCTCCATCTCGGCCTCTGCCTCTGTCTGTCTGTCTGTCTGTCTGTCTCTCCCTGTCTCTGTGTCTCTCTGTCTCTCTCACTCTGTCAGTCTTTATCTCCTCTCCCTCCCTCTTACCTCTCCTCTCTCCCTCTCCCAGTCTGTCTCCCTGTTCCTGTCCCTCTCTCTCTTTCCTCTCTCTCCCCTATATATATATATATATATATATATATATATATATATATCGCATAAACTACACACCAGCGAAACTGTACGCGTCTAACGTTAACAAACGTTCGACTTACAAGAAAGAGCGCGAAAGCAATTGCATGGCTGCAAATGGCTGACTTCTGATATTATTCTTAAAATGATCATGGTGGAGATTCTTATTTGAAATTAAACTATAATTTTATAACGACTCGCTCATACGAACAACTAACTAGGCCTATAGCTGGTAGAATGAATTCCGCTTCAGTCGCAGAGGTGGGGGTTATTGTCATCGAGGACTGCGAGTAGTCTATAGTAAGTAGGCCTAGTGAGAACATGTTTTTGCTGACTCAGTTCAGCAAAATGTGCTCGCACTCTCACCACTTACCAGGGCTTTTTAACGTGCAGTTGTACACAAAATGTGCAGTTGTAGAAGCACTTCTGCACAGCTAAAACTAGCAAAAAAGGTCACTGTTCTCCGATTGGAAGTAATTTATTGTAGATGATGGGAAAGGAAAGAAGGAGTTGTGCAGTTCTAAAAATTCCTTAAAAACAGTCCTACCAGGCTACCACTTATACAGCTATAACCGTGCGTCTTATTAACATACATGTATTTTACTTACCGGTTAATACGGTACTGCCACCCATTTTGTCATCAGTCCATAAACGAGACTAGTGCTTGACTTCTGAACTATAGACTTTTCATCAAAGAAAACTATCAACCGCTATCGTGTAAAATTCCACTGCTCTGAGCTTCTAGGTGGGAATGTTGGGCTGCCCCTCCCTCTTTCTGCTATCACAGTAAAGATTATATAATTGTAAGCCCAAAGACCCGCTCAATTTATAAATTATCTCTGTCAATTTATAAATTATCTTGTAGAGTGTAGAGCTGCTAGGTAGAAAGATTTCGTTGCCCCTCCTTCTTACCGCTATTATAACAAAGATTAGGCCTATGTAATAAGCACAAAGACCCACTCAATTTATAAATTATCTCTGTCAATTTATAAATTATCTTGTAGAATGTAGAGCTGCTAGGTAGAAAGGTTTGGTTGCCCCTCCCTCTTACCGCTATTATAACAAAGATTAGGCCTTTGTAATAAGCACAAAGACCCGCTCAATTTATAAATTATCTTGTAGAATGTAGAGCTGCTATAGGTATACGAAGGTTTGGTTGCCCCTACCTCTTACCGCTATTATAACAAAGATTAGGCCTATGCAATAAGCACAAAGACCCGCTCAATTTATAAATTATCTTGTCGAGTGTAGAGATTCAGTAAGATTGAGATAACCTATATTTATAGCCCCGGTTTGGCCGCTTAGATAGCCTCAGGTTCGACCGCTTAATTAGATATAGGCATAGCCTCCATTCCGGTCGATCGAAAGTCCATCTACTTCCGTTTGTTTCTGTTCTGACGTTGTTTATGATGTTTACGTTGTTTTATGCTAAATTCTACAGCTTTGGATCCCGAATTGCCAAACTCCTATACGGGGTGGGTCAAGTAGATTAGCCTATAGCTGGTCTGGCAGGAGTGAGAAAACGGTGGAGATTTAGTGATAAAGAAAGCCTGAAAGAAGGCAAGGTAACTCAACTTTGGTCAGAGACCCGACGATTTATATCAATAGAATGATGTTGAAACCAAATAAAGAGAGCTCGATATATAGATAGACAAACAAAGATATTGCTAAGCAATGAGGGGCACACATAGCCTACACAAAATAAAGAGGGAGGAACAGTCATAGATTTAAAGGAATAGTGATATCGCAGATTGCATTGACTATAGAAGAGCCTTTTAGTGTGCAGTTGTAGGCTACACAAAATTGACAGTTCTAAATGAATTTGCGTGGCTGCAAAGGCATTTTTGTGCAGTTAAACGTAGTTAGGGCCTACAAATTGTTCATTTTCACTCGACTGGGAATAATTTGGTTCCCGGACAATTCGGCGTCGGACAATTTCGGACCGGACAATTCGGACCGGACAATTCGGAGCCGGACAATTCGGACCGGACAATTCGGAACCGGAAAATTCGGACCGAACAATTTTTTGCAGCCCAAATTCGTGATGGGACTTCTCCATCACCCAAATTGTATACTGTCGAAACTAATATTAATCTGACACCTCACTATGTATCGGGCATAAAAAACCATGGGCCTATAGGTATGAAACTTACATTGATCTAAATGAGATGCCTATAAGTTGATAATTTGCTGCATTTAGCTACTAATTTCAGTGTCTTATTTCTGTTATTTGATAAATTTTAGAAGATCAGACAATTTTGTTTGGTGCCATATAATTTTATTTCATACCATTGATAAACAAAACTTTCATAGCCGTAAGAGCAATATTTTTACATGCACTCCGAATTATCCGGTTCCGAATTGTCCGGTCCGAATTGTCCGGTCCGAATTGTCCGGCGCCGAATTGTCCGGACACCAATAATTTACCATGGATACGGATGGGAAGAGAGAAGGGGACAAGGGGTTGCCCAATTCTAGAAAATGCTTTAAGACAACCCTGGCTAATAGGCGAATGAATTAAACTGTCAGAGTGACAGTCTTATTTATACTATTGTATACTATTGTAATTGCATTATAGGCTAATGCAATTACAAATGTAATCGGCTTCCTGTCTGATAAAAATAATAAAATTCAAGGTGTTTGTAAACCGCGCTGTCAATGCTTGTTCGCGATGATCTCGGGCAGCACTTTCAGTGTACGACCTGAACCGAGAAAAAATCATTGAGAAATGAACGACTTTATTCTAAAACTAAAAACACGATCGGCTAGACAGGTTTTAGATATATGCCCTGCTTGTAATTGAGCGCAGATAGTTCACAAAAGACGGAATTGCTGATAATTGAGTTATTTTCGTTGGTCTGAGACTATAGGCCTACGTTTAATTTTTGCATTGAGGACAAAAATTCTGAGTGACTGTTTGAATGACTCGTGTGGAACAAGATGTCGAAATCAATTACAGTAGACCCTAAATGATTTACGAGGAAACTTCCGCCCAGGTTAGGCCTAGTCAAATAGTCAATCCTTGCAAATTAGTCTAATTAAGTAGACCTAAACCTATTAGGCTATAGTTGCGTAAAGGGTAAAGAGCAATCGTAATCGTAGGCCTAATCTCCAAATCTCTAAAGCGCTACTAAAGAGCAATGTCATCCGCAGGCTGCCTTCAGTAACCTAGGCCTACTCCGTGACACTTTCTTCAATCGAAAGCAATTCATGAATTTCTAATTATGAAATCAAAGAAAATAAGGGAGACACGGTCTATTTATGGAAACTGCAAAATGACAGCCACTAGTCTTGAGTAAACTGTCTGCGACTTCATTGGCTAAAGTTTCACCACAGTCAGACTAAGCGCCTTCTCTTCGCTGCTTAACAGGGAAACCTACTAAAGTCTGTTTCCTGCAGCGGACTTAGCGCTATATACACGGTACTATAGGATATCGGTCCTGGGCACGACGTTAAACTGTATCCATCCTCCGCCACAGGGAACCAACAACGTCCGTGTGCCGGTCCTAAGCCCGGACAAAGGAGGAAGGTTTGCCAGATGGGTGGCGATACACTGGCAGGAAAAGACCAAGACGATTGAAATCCGCAAAAACCATGACACAAGTGACATAATTATAGCGACCCAGATGCTTCAAGGTGTCATGATGTGAAGCATACATGCACAGGTCGGTCAGAACAGACCGGTGGAGAGAGTCGGGGGAGAGCATGGGACACATGCGGGCATTAGACCCAGGTTGTCCTTCATGCCTCTCTCCCAATATTCTCTTCAATCAGACAAGGTGGTCTAATGCTCCAAGATGTTAATGGTACTCGTATGGAGCAGACCTGATGACTGGACCGGTTGAAGCTGGGCAGCATGACGCGAGACAGACTCAGACAGAGAGTGGCGTCGGACTCTTACGGGCATTGAGCTCAATGATATTGATGATGATGATGACACAGTACTGTTCCTGATACTAGCATATATATATATATATAATTATATTAATTGCATGTGCACTTGTTATAGCGCTCCTTCAAGCTCACAGATCAGATCATGGTGCTCCCGACTACAATGCGGACACTGCAGCGGAGTTTCACTCTAAAGCGCTGAGCAATTGAGAGTGAAGACCTTGCCCAGGGTTGAAGGCCCCCTATTTGAGGTGGATTCGAACCTGCAACACTTCGGCTGCAAGGCAGCGAACATGCCAACTACCTACACCACCGCGCCCCATAATGTCCATAACGCCACTTTGTAACGGTGAAAATTTGAAATTTTCGGTAAAGTATATTTTATAATGCATGTATCTATAGTTTCATGAACTCTGCGGGCCATAATTTGGCTTCCGCCCGACGTGATCCACATTGAAACTCCCTTCTCTATTTTCGAAAATCAATACAGTACAACACAACTGAAATTTGATATCGTCATTCTTACAAAGCTGAGAATGAGAATTGCACACACACGACTCGACGGCGCCACTCCAATTGTATTGCAGTGTAGGCTAATTTATTGTGAGTGAGGACTTGCTCAAGGTCCGAACCCGTACTCTCCGCGTAACAGGCCGACCGCTCTAACCACTCGGCCACCGGTCCTCACATAATGATCGGTTCGAGACACTGTCATGTAACAGTAGGCTATACCGTCGCTAACCCTATAGCACGCAGCCACTCAGCATTAGAATTGTCCCGGGTTTGGGGCTCTACCCTTCAGTCTTTGTTAGGGGCCCATAGTAAAGTCTGATTTTCACACCTCAACTCCACGTTCATCATGGTCCCGACCCTTAGACCCCCGTAATTTTTCCACAATTCTCATATGCTGCAGCTATTTCACTTCATTCTCAAGGAAAGCTCATGCCCGTGGCCTACAAGTAAGTTGAGTTCGATGTAGGCTACAGAACTATTCTTTACAGCTTCATTCATTTATCAATTAAAGGATTCGCCATTAATCTGCCCGACCCGATAGCCATGCAGTGTATAATCTGGTCCCTCCCCTCCTCTGGGGGATTCAAGGTTCCCAGCATAGGGTCAAAGACCTCAAATGCCTAGATTAAGCACTGCCCATAAACCATTTTACTTGGTTCAAATTTCCAGTTTACGATTTTTCGAAACCGGGCTATAGTTTAGAATTTCCCTTCAATCCTACCTTCCACCCCTTCGAGATTTACGGCTGTACCCTAAGCACCTCTCCTGCAGCAGGTCGCCACATGACTTCTGACCGAATTCCATGCAGATAGTGAGCAACCGAATCTAGTGCGTAGTGCCATTCTGTGGCTGTCAGGTTCATGGACATTGACTTCACGTTTAACCTAAAGACAATTAAACTTTTTATAATGAGCATTTTTATCTGCCACCTACGGGATGGAATAAGTCATGAAAGACATCGGAATTCGCTGCCACAGGGTCAAAACCTTCTTGCCTAGCTTCCGGGGCGAATGGGGGAAGGGTGGGGTACGGTGGAAACAACAGTTGCTGTTCTATTGTTTCCTACTTAGTAGATGCAATGAACCAGTTTCGTAAGCGTTAGGCTATATAAGCCAAGGTCTAATCAATTTAAATGTGGGACAGTCCCACTGGGACTCGGCACACGTGGAGCCCATTTAAAAACTTCATGGGGACCTACAATATGGGCTCCATATAATGCCCGTTGGATGCTGGCAGTGCTACCGCCTATATATGTCCGTCACAGGTCCATAATGAAACAGAGAAATCTTAGATTTGTGTATTGATACATAGCAGCTTGCATGACTTGCAGATACAGCGAATGTTGCAAAAACAACATGTCCAGAAACAAAAATTGTCGTAATTGCCTTCAGAGATCAGCACAAAACATGGATTGCGCATTGACTTCGCCGATAATATTAGCCTATTTGACAGCAGCAGTTGTTTGGAAGCATGTAAGATGGCATATATATGAAGGGCTGGTGACGGTTACTGTTGGAGAAGAGAGACAAAGGCACGATGATGATGAGTGACAACATGGCAAAATGATAACGACAACACCGACGGCCGTCATCATCGTCATCATCGTCATCATCATCGTCATCATCATCATCATCATCATCGTCATCATCATCATCATCGTCGTCGTCGTCATCATCATCATCATCATCATCATCATCATCATCATCGTCGTCGTCGTCGTCATCATCATCATCATCATCATCATCGTCATCGTTGTCGTCATAGTTATCATCATCATCATCAGCACCAACGCCACCACCGTCACCACCACCACGACCACCACCAGTGCCCACCACCACCACCACACCACCACCACCACCACCACCACCACACAACCACCACCACAAAATGACAATAAAAGTGATGCTTTTCTTTTGCACAGCTAGCGACTGGTCATATGACGACCATCATGGAGGTAAGCTATGACAAAGGTTTCGTCTGCTTCACAATTACAATAATTTACAATGCACACTTTGCATAGACCTATAATATAACTGACGGAATATTAATGGTAATGATTTTTCCAATTAATTAAAACCTCTAATCAATCGATCGATTGGTTGACATGGGTCAATTCAAGCAATTGGTCAGTGGGTCAACGGTCAATGGGTCAATGGTCAGCTGGTCAACTGGACAGTGGGTCAATGGGTCGGCGGGTCAATGGGTCAGTGGTCAATGGGTCAGTGGTCAGCGGGCTGTGGGTCAAAGGGTCAGAGTATCAATGGGTCAATGGGTCAGTGGGTCAATGGGGCAGTGGGTAAATGGGTCAGTGGGTCAACGGGGCAGTGGGTCAACGGGTCAGTGGGTAAATGGGTCAGTGGGTCAACGGGGTAGTGGGTAAATGGGTCAGTGGGTCAGTGGGTAAATGGGTCAGTGGGGCAACGGGGCAGTGGATAAATGGGTCAGTGGGTAAATGGGTCAGTGGGTAAATGGGTCAGTGGGTCAACGGGGCAGTGGGTCAATGGGTCAGTGGATCAGTTAATCAATCTGTCATTTTAAGAATTTAATTTATAGGCCCTGATTCATTGTGCTGTGCGTTGGTTTTAAATCCAACAGACCACCAACGTCTTATCACCTCAGTTGTCACCTCAGTTGTCACCTTATGATACTCGATCATCAAGTGCGCAATAATTATAGACCACCTACGTCTAATTGAACAATTCGCTCTCTGTTTTTCATTAGGCTAACTAATAATTTACCAAACAATTCTACGTGTGCTGCGGTGTGAAGACATTCAAGTCTTTACGTAAACTGGCTTCATGTGCGTGCAAACTGGTTTATGTAAACTGGCTTCGTACTGGCTTCATATTAATTGGCTTCGTGTAAATTGGCTTCATGTAAACTGGCTTCATGTAAACTGGCTTCATGTAAACTGGCTTCTTGTAAACTTTCTTCATGTAAACTTGCTTCATGTAAACTGGCTTATGTAAACTGGTTTTGTGTAACTGCTCGTGTCGTGTTGACTGTAGACAGCGGTCCGAGCAACTGGAAGAAGCGATATCCGGAGTGTGGCAAGAGCAAGCAGTCTCCGATCGACATTCGCACGTCGGTCAGCAAGTACAAAGACATGGAAAACCTGGAGTTCCACGGCTACGAGGACACTCCGGGGGCGAACAGCTACACACTCATTAACAACGGACATTCCGGTATTTATCAGTTGGAAATTAGGAGGAAATGCGAGACTGTGTGTGTGTGGGGGGGGGGGGGTAGCGGAAGGGGAGAAAGTGATTTTCCTAGAAAGAAGCAATGAAAGTTATATTGACACCGTTATATTCTAACAGTTAGGCCTATTGATGTTGACATATAAAACTGTTTAGAACTTTTGAAATTCTCTACGTGTCTGTTTAGCGTTACTAACGACGCAAATTATCTATGCGTTTAACTCGACGCTATTTAGGTCTAATAGGTTAAGTGATACTTGAGATCCAGGCGTGTATTAGTTTTAGATTCTAATAGCATCGATAATACGCGGTTTTGTCTCACATTTTTTGAATGCTTGTAGAATGTTTTCCATTGCATATTGAAAATTTTAGCTATTTATAAAGTCAACTGAGGTTTCTTTAACTCTAACCGACGGCTTCGCTCTTTCTCAGTCTGATAATTACATCGTTTTATCGAGATTTCAGCAGCATTCGAAGAAAGACAAGTTGTGTGAACCAGCCGTTTACCACAGTCGCACATTGATTATCAGCTCATTAATGTTTACAGGCAGCTGATAATATTATGCTGATACAAAGGTTCATAGTTAAGGTACGTAGCGACGACGGTTCAGTGTTTTATCTAGACGTCTCAGTGGTGGGGAGGGGGAACTTCCCCAGGAATGAATTCCTTCCCTCAGAAAAACCGCGAGGTGTCGCAAAGCCTATTGGCCTAATTATGTTAATTATGTTAATACGTACCATATGTCTCCCACAAAAACTAAATGTGCTACAAATTATTCTTCTCCTTCTCAGAAAAGTCGACCAGTCTTGTGCACATCCACGCACGGAAATGCTGGATTTTTTTGTAAAACAGAATGGCCATCATTTTTCTCAGAAGCAAAAATGGTATATTTTGCGAAAGATCGTCAGAAACTTTGTCCGGACGGGAGAGGGTGTTATCGTCGGCGGCTCAGCCCCACGCCCAAAATATTCGGCCAAAATGGACTTTTTCCCGGCCCCACCCCAGTGGACCCACCCCCAGAAGCCCGAATTCCCCTCAAAGTAGGAGTACTAGATTAAACACTGACGACGGTTTCATAATAATTATAGAATCTCAGTGATTTACTGCCATTTCTTTTTCACTCTAGTTCAGATGTCGGTGAAGGGCGACATGGGAATAAGTAACGGTGAACTTCCAGGACGATACACGCTGGTTCAATTTCACGTTCACTGGGGCAGCACTAACTCCGGAGGATCTGAACACACGGTCAACGGAAGGTCGCACCCGATGGAGGTGGGTGCAGGGGCGGATCCAGGGGGGTCAATCCGCCACTGGGTGGGTGGATTGGCGAACAGCAACGCAATTGCTATGATTCACAGATCTGTTTGCTCTTTTAGCACCATCTACAATCATTATCATCTGAAAACTGTTCTCTATCGCCGGGGTTGGGCTGGGAGCGCCTCTGAGTAGCAATCTTGGAGGATCGCTATAAAAATCATTTGAACAAACGAACGAACGAATGAATTAAATTACGAATGAATGAATGAACAAACGAACGAATGAATGAATGAATGAAGATCTTATTCTGAGTCATTCGTGATATTGTAACCTTCTAGGCCTATACATGAACATATCCATTGTGCTTACATGTACGTCGCACTGACTTCCTCAATTATTTTTGCCATTATTATCATTAGATCAGCGTATACGATGTTATACATAATTATAGGCTATACATAGGCTATACATAGGTTATACATACATGTATGCTATACATAGGCTATGCATAGGCTATATATAGGCTAAACATACATAGGCTATACATAGGCTATACATAGGCTATACATAGGCTATACATAGGCTATACAATATACATAGGCTACACAGTAGGCTATACAGTAGGCTATACATAGGCTATACTTAGACTATACTTTCAGCTAACGTCGGTACAGTATAGGATCGACATTACGTTTCAAACCAACGACTGACTGTTGAGTGGACTGATTAGATATAATACATGTAGTCCGGGCAGTGGCGGCGCCAGGGGGGCTAGGGGGGGCTAAGCCCCCCTATCGGCGGCTCAGCCCCCCCAAAACAAAACGAGGAAAATCTCTACAACTGCTAACTTCGAATAAGAAAGCTAGACAGTGACCAACGGCAATGAAATCACTAATCATAGCGTAGAGGGCTTATCCTAATAGAATCCACCGCATATTTTGCCAAATATCCCCCCCCGACCCGTCATGAGGTTATGACTGTATACCATAATATACTATGTAGCCCGCCGGCCGGCTGAGGGGCTACACCTGTAGTCACATGCGAAATGGGGTTTTCAATTAGCAGCAGCACTCATGGTGAGACTTTTGGGGCTTAGTAACGGTCCCCAAGTTTGTGGTCAAACCCGGTCCTAGGGTGTGCGGGGCCCAAGGCAGCAAGAGATTCTCTGAAAAGGGTTCTGAAGCAGAACATTTACGAAGTTGATTTCCTGCCAATTATGGTAAGTAGGCGTAACTGTATATCATAGGCTTTGATATTCTAGAAAACCTGAACTCTACCGGTAGGCCTAGCCCGGGGCTGAAAGTGGTTTGGAAAGTTGCCTGGTCTGACTTTGAGCCGAAAATTTTCAGAAAATTTGTTTTGGTCATTCGCCCAGAATGGTAGAAATTTCTTTCATTTTTGGCACCTGACGACCTTTTTAAGTCAATAATTTTGCCCAGAAAATTTTTAAATCATACCATTTTTACCTATTTCTTTTGTTCCATGACCTGTTGTTTTTAGTTGTTTGCCCACAAATTGTTAAGACTTGCTTCTCGGCTGATACCCGGCACCAGCAGGTCAAGAAAATCAATGCCGGGTCGCAGACCCTGACAGACCCGGCTCACTTTCAGCTCTGGCCTACAGCCTATACTTGTACACTGTAGTTGTGACTCGCTTTATTTGCAGACTCATGGGTGGAGTTTGGTCTCAGCTCTGGAGGGGGGGCTAAATCAATGTTCCGCGGATCTCCATTATAATAATAGTCAAGTCAACTTCAAAACAGCAGGTCGCTGATAACACCAGAATCAAAATTATGACCTTACCCACCGGAGAATCGTTGGGAACACTAAATCAAAATAATATCCTTAGACACCCAAAAATTGTAGATAACACTAGAATCAAAATAAAGTCCTTAGACACCCGACAATCGTTTGCAACACTGGAATCAAAGTGATATCCGTAAACAATAAACACCCGAAAATCGTTGATAACACTAGGATCAAAATAAAGTCCTTAGACACCCGAAAATTGTTGGTAGCACTGAAATCAAATTGATATCCTTAGACACCCGAAAATCGTTGATAACACTGGAATCAAAAAGATGTTCTTAGACTCCAGAAAATCACTGGTAATACTGGAATCAAAATGATATCCTTAGACACCCAAAAATCGTTGATAACACTGGAATCAAAAAGATGTTCTTTGACTCCAGAAAATCATTGGTAATCCTGGAATCAAAATGATATCCTTAGACACCCAAAAATCGTTGATAACATTGGAATCAAAATAATTACAATCAAAATGATGTCTTTAGACACCCGAAAATCGTTGGTAACACTTAAGTTAAAATGATATCCTTAGAGACCCGAAATTTTTTTTTGCACTGGAATCAAAACGATGTTCTTAGACACCCGAAACTCGTTGGTAATACTGGAATCAAAATGATATCTTTAGACACCCAAAAATCGTTGATAACATTGGAATCAAAATAATGTCCTTAGACACCCGAAAATCGTTGATAACACTGAAATCAAAGTGATGTTCTTAGATACTCGAAAATCGTGGATAACAATTACAATCAAAATGATGTCCTTAGACACCCGAAAATCGTTGGTAACACTTAAGTTAAAATGATATTCTTAGACACCCGAAAATCGTTGATAACAGTATAATCAAAATGATGTTCTTACACTCCAGAAAATCATTGGTAATACTGGAATCAAAATGATATCCTTAGACACCCAAAAATCGTTGATAACATTGGAATCAAAATAATGTTTTTAGACAGCTGAAAATCGTTGATAACAGTATAATCAAAATGATGTTCTTAGACTCCAGAAAATCATTGGTAATACTGGAATCAAAATGATATCCTTAGACACCCAAAAATCGTTGATAACATTGGAATCAAAAAAATGTTCTTAGACACCCGAAAATCGTTGATAACAGTATAATCTAAATGATGTTCTTAGACACCCGAAAATCATTGGTAATACTGGAATCAAAAATGATATCCTTAGACACCAAAAAATCGTTGATAACATTGGAATCAAAATAATGTCCTTAGACGCCCGAAAAGGTTTTTTAAACAAAACTTGACGACTAAAATTATGTCTTCAGAAATTTTAACAGCTAAAAATGGTGTCTGCAGAAATTTTGATAGCAAAAAAAACGTCTTCAAATATTTTGAAAACTAAAGAAAGGTGCCATCAAAAATTTTGACAAATAAAAAAAGATTTCTTCATAAATTTTTACACCTAATCAAAGGTGTCTTCATACATTTTTACGACTAAAAAAGGTGTTTTCAGACATCTTGACGACTAAAAAGTCGTCAGAAATTCTCCGCCGAAGAAGCACTAATGAAATCAAATCCTGGCTACGGCCTTGGAGGCTGGAGGAAGTTGTGCAGTTCATTAAAATGATTTCTCTCAAAACCCGTGCATTCTTATACTGGTAGTCGGCGACACTGTCAACGAGTTCTTGTTGAAGGTTTCATGATTTTATCGTTCGTAAATAGCTGGCAAAAAAGAGCCTAAAATGGCTCCAGTTGAGGTCAACAAACCTAAAAAATGCGTTGGCGGCTGGGGCTCCGTCCCAGACCCCACTGGGGGAGCTTACGACGCTCCCCCAGACCCCCTAGTCGGTATGGGCTTCGTGCCTTCGGCACTCAAAGCTTCGCGCCTTCGGCGTTTGGTAAAAAAACATTTTTGTCTGCCTTGGGGCTTCAGCCCCCCCAAACCTGAATTCCTGGCGCCGCCACTGAGTCCGGGTGGGTAATTAATAGGCAGACGACGATGATTTGTTGTATGATGTGATTTGATTTGTTGTATGATGTGATTTGATTTAGATCCACTTCGTTCATTACAACAGCGACAGATACGATAGCATCAACGAAGCCGTGACACAGACAGATGGACTGGCGGTGATCGGAGTGTTTGCAGACGTAAGTAAGATCGGTGATCATCGAAGGCAATGACTGAAGACAATGGACGATCAATGCCATAAGACAATGGACAATCAATGACTTGAGACAATGGACAATCGATTACTTATAAGACAATGGACAATCGATTACTTATAAGACAATGGACAATCGATGACTTAAGACAATGGACAATCGATGACTTAAGACAATGGACAATCGATGACTTAAGACAATGGACAATCGATGACTTAAGACGGTCTTATTATTACTCAAACTGTGGTCCGAGAATCGCTGATTACCGAACCCACATTTTTTCGTATTCAAATAAAATATTAGATTGTTTACAATGTGAAACGTAAAATAGCAAAGCGTTACGCTACACGTGATTTTCAGTTTAAACTGGCACCATTAAAAATTGTATGCCCTGAACAGTGGCAATTATATGGTATCTTTATTCACATACAGTAAAAAGATAATTTTTTTATTACAACAGTAAAAATTGTATGCCCTGAACTGTGGCAAATATATGATACACATGTATCTTTATTCCCATTCACTAGAAAGATATTACAATAGTAAAAATATGCTCTGAAGAGTGGCAATTAAATTATATCTTTATTCTCATACAGTAAAAAGATATTGCAAAGACGGAATGGGTACTGAGAGGTCTTGGTTACGTCAAGATTAGGCCCAGGAATTCGTCAATGCTAATAAGATCACACACAGCAGGTTTATAAGCTGCGCTACAGAGTTCTGTTTATATCTAAAACCTGCAAAATAGTAAAGGCTACGACAAAGACAGACAGACAGAGAGAGAGAGAGAGAGAGAGAGAGAGAGAGAGAGAGAGAGAAAGAGAGAAAGAGAGAGAGAGACAGACAGACAGACAGACAGAGACAGAGACAGAGAGAAAGGAACAGACAGCCAGATAGATAGAAAGACATAGTCAGAGACAGACAGAGACAGAGACAGAGACAGACAGAGACAGACAGAGACAGAGACAGACAGAGACAGACAGGCAGACAGAGACAGAAAGAGAGAGACAGAGACAGAAACAGAGAGAAAGGAACAGACAGCCAGATAGATAGAAAGACATAGTCAGAACAAACAAAAACACAGAGGTCTGTTTTTTCAGTTTAATTTAAACCGGATTATAGGCCTAAAGTCTTCAAAGTAATTATTAAGAGACAGCATAATTATACCATGTGTGTCTAATGTACAATTAAAATGCACACCAGACAGTTTGTGCAATCCTTTTTGTTTAAATCAGACAGAAGAATTCTCGTTACAGTAGGCCACAGAACACTGAAAGAGAAAACTTTTAGCCTAATAATGATGAAAAATTCAGAATAATGTTTTTTTTCTGTTCTGTGCGAATGCAAAGATCGGCGACAGAAGTCATCCAGTTGTTGAGAAGCTGATCGAAAGTTTCTGTGCCGTTAAATACGCAGGTGAGCTACAGAACAGACACCATGGAAATACCAGACGAATAGAAATGGTTTCAGGTCTCTGTTGCAAAATGTTCTTACAAGAAAAATAGCTTGACTTACATGTTATTGAATCTAACAGAAAATTGCTTGCAAACTGAAATTTCGACAAAATTTAATGAAGTTGAAAGATTCATTTCTTTTCATACGTTCAACTTTATCTCATGAAATTTTGGAATTTTATTCTTGGTCCAATTCTCTAAATATTTTGAAAGTTTTAGCGTGATATGCTGTCAGGCAATAGAGATAATTTTATATGAAAAACAGTTTGGCTTATTTTTTAAATCACGGTGTGTAATAGGCCTATTATCTGGAGTTGAAATCCAGCCTATAGATCTATCCAGCAATGTGCTCGATAACTTTTCATCGTGAAGTCAGGTGGCTAGCATGCAGGGACATGAATCACATAGGCCTAGGCAAAGGCGTGTGGTTATATTATGACATTACCATTATACCATACCTCATACATCACATAATACATCACATACAATCATGTGTAGGCTATACATGTAGCCTACCGTACTTTAGAAAGTTTGGAATGATAAATTAGTTGAGCAACTGTTGTGGGAGATAGGTACCGAAATAACCACGTACGGAAATAACCAACGACTTTTTGTCTATTTTGCGCTTCCGTATTCGGCTCTAATAATCTTGATGTGTGTTCTTTGTTGACATACTTTAGTTGTAACCAATTTCGACATCAAAACATAGTGGAAGAAAATTTTTATAGCGCTTATTGTTTTTCCGCTGTCAAAAGTAATTTTTAGGCTTTTAAATTTTTTAAAGTTTGGGGTGGATATTTTAAGGGTATGTTGCTGCAAATTTGTATTTGCAACCATTAATGATCAATCTAATAACATAACTATGAATGAAATCCAAATTTCGCGTATGATATCGAGTTTTGTAATTTAATTTTAAATGGTGCTTGTCGTACTGAAATAACCAGGTTTTGTGGTACCGAAATAACCGGTTATTTCGGTACCGCTGGTTATTTCAGTACAATTTTGACTATTACATATTTCAGCACAACTTAAACTTAGGACTTGAACTCCTATAAATATGTTTGCATTGTAATATCTTTATGTAGTTATAGCAGTAGGCCCTACATAATTATATAAGATAGACTTTGTCTGTTAAATCTGGAGTAAACAAAGGTTGTCTTGCTAAGCATCAAAATAATCAACCACCTTAATTATCCTCTGCTATCATGCATTAGCCTAACAGCTTTCAACTTAACAAATATCATGGACCAACAGCTTTCAACTTCAACAGCTATCAAGGATCAAAAGCCTTCGATATCGATAGATATTATGAATCAACAGCCTTCAGCATCATGTTGTTAACGCTAAAGGCTGTTGTTGCATGTCTGCATTATTATTATTTTATTTTTATTATTATTAAACGAATATAATAATAATAATAATAATAATAATAATAATCATCATCATCATCATCATCATGCAGACATGCACTAACTGCATTGAACATTAACAGATATGGATCAACATCCACGGCTATCATGCACAACAGCCCATAACATCAACAGAATATCATGAATCAACAGCCTTCAACATCCATTACTGGCAGTAACTCCTGACCTTGTACGGCCTTACCTATAAAGCTGGAATACAAAAGACTTCAGTTAGTCATCGTAAAAGAATAATCCTGTCAAAGAATCTTGCCACAATGAGCGAAATGAATGCCTTGCTTAGAAACAAAAGATTGAAGAAAGAAAAATGCAAGGCTTTCAAATAGCCTAAAGCCAAGGCACCATGAAGGAAAAGACAAAATGCAAGCTAGTTATGAATGATGTAGAAACTTCTGATGAAAGTGTCCAGGAAAGTTATAAAGAAGGATTCCAAGTACAGAACTTATGCCCGGACATCTATGACGATGACATTGAATTTGACACAGACACTGTGAAGGTTGGAGATTGGTGTTCTAATGATTCAGTGACTCAAAGTGTGTTACACTGGAAAAATGATAGCCATAAATCATTGCAAGGTCACAGCAGTTTTTTTGCAATTTATGTTTAGAAGCAATCACAATGAACATGCAGAATTTCCAGAAAGACCAATGTGAGGCGGATCGTGATCAAATAGTTGTCAAGCTAGATCCTTCCAAGCAACCTACAAAGGATTCTAAGCATTAAAGGGTTTATTTACAATTCCCATTTGACTTTAGCATCTACATGTATAGTTGAGTAAATAATCTGAGATAATGAGCAGCTGCTATGATTCTGGCCATGCATCAATAAACCCTTAACTGACTGACCTATCTGTAAAACGTTTAAATTTCTCAATTATTTCAGTATTTCGGTTACATCTGATATGAAAAACATTGTTATGCCAATTTCAATATTTCTATTCTGTTTTAGAGATTATAAAATAATTGAAATCATTTTAAAGTGGATTTTGTAACTTGGATGTACCGAAATAACCAGTGGTTATTTCGGTACAACCCCTGGTTATTTCAGTACCCAATGAGGTACTGAAATAACCATTAAAAAATATAGAGGTGCACATAAAATTTTCATTTTTTTAGGTTTTCTGTGAATGCTATAAATGTTATCTATTGTAAATATAGTAGCTATACAAATATTTTATTAGTTCCTTACATTGAGTTCTAGTTTGAAGTTGACACAATGTAGTTATAGCACTTTTCCCAAAAAGTCCAAAAACTGGTTATTTCGGTACCTATCTCCCCCTACCGTGTGTTTCGTGTACGAAGGGTCAAACACAACGGACGTGTCTGTGTTTCGAATGGTCGACCTCCTTCCTTCCGACCGAGATTCATTCTTTCGATATTCAGGCAGCCTCACAACACCCGGATGTCAAGAAAGCGTTCTCTGGACTGTTCTCAAAGAACCAATCAAAATCTCACAGACTCAGGTGAGTGAAAAGAAAAACCCACCTGGATGGATATGCCCCTAAGATTCCGACTCAGGTAAACAATCGCCCGTCATCCCCAGAGCAGAACTAATCAACCGTAACAATGACGATGTCGATGGTGACAACGAAGAAACCGAATGCTCGTTGAAGGCAGACGTGGTGACGATAACGAAGATCTACGATGATGATTACGATGTTAACGAAGACATGGAACGACATGACGACGATTATGATGATGATGACTATGATGATGACGATAATGATTATGATTATTATGTTTATAGCCTAATTGTGATAACGATATGATGATTATGGTTACGACGGTAATGATGACGATTACGATGACGATAATTACGATGATGACGATAATTATGATGATGGATGACGATTATGACGATGATGATCACCATGATAATGGTGACGACATGTTGACTATAATGATGACGGTGACGATGCCAACGATCTATCGAAAGCGATAACAATTAATGTAGAATAAGACACAAAGCAAAAATAATTACGACTACGACGATTGTGATGATGATGATGACGACGGCGACGACAATGATGATGATGATGATGATGATGATGATGATGATGATGATTATGATAATGACGATGATGATAATAATAATGATGATGATGATGGTGGTGGTGGTGATGATGATGATGATGATGATGATGGCGACGACGACGACGATGATGATGATAATGATGATAGCGACGACGACGACGACGACGACGACGATGATGATGATGACGATGATGATGATGATGATGATAGCGACGACGACGACGACGACGATGATGATGATGACGATGATGATGATGATAGCGACGACGACGACGACGACGACGACGACGATGATGATGATTACGCTGGTCTTCTTGCTTTGTTCAGCTCAACGCTTTCCGTGCTCTGGGTCATTACGTCAAAGGCTACAAGAAAGACTTTCCGATGGTCGACAACTTCCGTCCGGTCCAATCCCTCGGGTCCAGAATCCTGCTGAGGACTCACGAACTCGATGCCGCCGATGATCACCATGGCAACGTCCACACCTCATTATCCGGCAGCAGCAGCAGCAGCACTGGCACCTTGAAGCATCCGACATTCATTGTCTCATTGTTGGCTCTTGTATCAGTTAAGTTGGCATGAAACCTCATCAGATGAATAGCTGTCTCTATGGCTGTATCCTTCCGCTTCCCTTAGGACCAGTTATATAAATCTCATAGGCCTGCTGTTGCTCATATCGCCATTCCCAGATGGTAGGCCTATACCTTCTTCCCAATCATCTGTCCACTTTGAGGTGCTTATTCTCTGACAATGGCACCGAACAAAGCCTCTTGCCTGTCCTCGAACTCAAATCATCGATGAATTCCTACAAAACCACGCATCGATGGAGACATTTAAACACACCAGCCAAGTTTTTCAAGGACCACGAAATAAAAAGAAAAACCAGACAAATAAACGTTTGATGCTGGTTACAGACTATGGAAAGTGTGGTGTGGAATTTTGCAATGCCCGGTGATGCCCGGTGCGATAGGGAATGAACTTTTTTAAATGTTAGATTACTGTCTGATGATTGCATTGTATTCATATCGACGTAGGCCTTTCAGTCCTGAATTAGGCTACTTCCAAATTCCTATCTACATTTGGACCAAACGTTCCTTAAACTTTTAAGTCATTATCAACAAATGGACATAGTCTTAGAACTGTCTGCCTAGGCTATTATTTCTTACGGTGTAGGCAATACCTCTTTGGTACGTGTTCGTCTGTCTGCCTGTATATCTGTCTGTTTGTTTGTTTAGGCATGTCTGTCTGCTCTTGTGTGTGTGTCTGCCTGTGTGTGTTGTGTCTGTTTTATTACAATAGTTCCGTGTGGGAAGTCAAGAAGGACGAGCGAATTGGGTAAAAGAGGTTGCTGAATGTGTTGATGGCGATGATAATAATTATAAACATGATGATGATTATGATGATGATGATGATGGTGGTGGTGGTGGTGGTGGTGGTGGTGGTGGTGGTGGTGATGGTGGTCATCATCGTCGTTGTCGTGCTGGTGCTGGTTGTGCTGGTGCTAGTTCTGGTGGTTGCGATGAATACAATTATAAGGTGCTTTACAAATTCAACGACTTAATTAAGATTCTTTCACTGTGAATCAGACTCTATAATCATTCTAATGTGATTTGCTTAGCAGCTTAGGTAAGGGTTTGGCCAAAAGTTTCCTTTCAAATTGGACAGGTTCGGTATCCAAAACAGATTGGCGAAACACTGCATGGTCGATCTGTCTGCTAGTTTTTCTGCATGTCTGTTTGTCTGTCTGCATTTTTTCGTTAAAACACTGGGTTCTTTTTCCGACGGGATTTGAACCGATTTTGAAGACTGCTGATTGCGTAGGCCATAGGTCTACTCTGCAGATAAGAATGCCTAGTTAATCCGGCAAGAGTGAGACTTTTCGAACAGTTACTGCTGTATAATTAGCAGTAGGGCCTAGGCATACGTACGCTGTGTCCACGATAAAGTAGAACATAATCCAATAAAGTGTCATAACTCGGTAAAAACTTTTAGGAGTTGTCTGAAACTTTAAACACAACAACAGTGACCATATTTAGGCTACACGAGATCCTAAAGCCAGTTAGAAATAGGCCTATTCGTGAGTTTTTTTAAAATTTATGAGCATTTGAGATAGGCTAGGCCTACAGCATCGAAAAATCGAACTTTCCAACATGCACAAGCTGAAAGGAAGGAAAATTCAGCTAAATATGGTGTTCAAAATGTCATTTTTGTCAGGGTGAGAATTGCCGGGGGTGGGGGGGGGGGTTCAACCCCCCAGTCTTTTTTAGAGCCCCATGTTAAAGTATGATTTTCATACCCCAATTTCAAGTTTATCATAGGCCAACCCCCCCAGTTATTTTTCCACAATTCTCATACTGATTTTTGTTCACGAACACACGACCGTGCATGTAGCCTACTAGAGTAATATCTGTCCCGAGAGACAGTAGGCTAATTGTATTGGCTTCATATCCCGCAGCTGTGGCCGCCAACTTTGCAGGCTCAGGCTGTCTAAGTAAGTAAGTAAGAATATTCTTTAATATATAGACCACCAGCAAACGCACAGTAGTTTACAGAGGAAATAAATAATAGAAAATAACAAACCATTTATACAACGTTATACAACATTCGCATGATAAAACTTCTTCTGGCAAAATAATCAACTCCAGGAAGGGTTATGCCTAGCCTATATATAGATTAGGGGCCGTCCATAAAGTATGTCACGCTATTTTTGACCATTTTTGACCCCCCTCACCCCCTGTCACAAACTGCCACAAGTCTCTGACCCCCCCTAAAGTACGTCACACTTTCTCGGACCCACCCTAAAGTACGTCGCACTTTCGATTTTTTTTAATTAACACCTTATTCAAATTTAATCTAAAACACACTTCACTATTAAACTGTAAAGTTCCCATTTAAAAGAACTATCACATTATTAAAATGACTTTAATGGTAGAATAGTTCATTGTCAACAGTTGTCACAGTTATTAATTGAAGCAGTAACTCAATGTAGATTGAATTTGAAAACAAAAATTGCAAAAATTAGACTAGACAATTATATAATACACATCATTTAAAAGAAATAAATGTGTGACGTCACACATGGCTTGACCCCCCTCCCCCTGTCACAAACTGTCACACTTTCTTACACCCCCTCCCCCTCGAGCGTGACGTAGGCTACTTTATGGACGGCCCCTTACCGGTATGGGGCCTTGGTCGAATATTGTATGGAGTGACCTTATCGGGAGGAAGGAGGTCGTGAAGAATGTGACAAAGATTTAAGAGGATAGAGCTGAAGAGAGCAGTCAGCTCTAGAACAGAGTTCGTCAACAAGTAAAAGCTAAAACGGGCCAATTTTCTTAAAAGATCGTTAGGCTAAAATAAATAGGGCCTATAGAATCCTTGGGCTAAGACGCTGTCTGTTCTCAAGATTTGTCTTCTGTCATTTGCGTTCTTGTGAATTGTTTAAATTCTATAAATGTTCACTGTAACCGGCTCCAGTCTGTCAACCGATTGTTTCAATAAAGCCAAAAATTAGTAAGTGATGAGTGACTCTGATGAACTGTGAATTTATTAGTCTTCATTTAGTAGCTCACCACGCTACTTTTGGGCGACCTTTTTACGTGATCTCGCGGCAGAGCAATTCCGAAATCGACAACGACAACGCTGCAGATAATAATATTAAACCAAAGTGTATTAATACACTTTGATATTAAACATAGACATCATAATAACCCTTATTATCGGCTGGTACAATGTCGGCGGTTGCTCGATTACGGCCGATATTTACTCCTCCAAAGGTCAAGCACACGGCTTCTATCATCTTCCTGCATGGATCAGGTACATCAAAAATACATTAATAATTTTCCGGAGAGTTCGATTACTGCAATTCCCTTTTGCTGAACCTTGAATCAATAAGTTGTTGCAACTTATCCAAAGAGAGAGCTCAAGTGAGCAAGCCACCACACAGTGTTTAATCTAGTCAGGAGGGTAATGAATGCTTCTGGAGATTGGGAATCAAGGCTTCTGCTGAAAGAGCAAATGAACGCGCTCAGATATCACGCAGCCGTGTTTAAATATAGGCCCACATTATAATTTTATGATCACAGCAGTTCATCAATGGAAAACATTTTGAGTGTGAATAGCTACAGCTAAAGCAATGAATTTTTCAGTACACTTAGTTTTGAAAACTAAATTTTGTTTACTTTGTAAGACATGAAGGTATACATGTACAATCAGAGGGCAAAACTACACAGTGTCTTTTGCAGTGCCGTCAGCATTGTCATTGCACGTCTTTTCGTGAGTGTTGGTTAGGTTCAGGTTAGGCATCGTGAGGGTCGGTTAGGGTTAGTGTTAGGGTTAGTTTAGCCATTAGAAACTCTGGTGGATTGATGGCAAAAGACACTGTGTATGTTTCGACCCCTGATAGTACAGGGAAAATTTTAAATTAATACTGTCAGAACTACATCATTACTGTCAGGCCTTATCAGTTTAGGTGATTGACCAGAAACCTAACTCTGATCATCAGTTTACTATGAATTCATGTCCTCTATAATGTATATGTGCAGGGGACAGTGGAATTGGTATCAAGGACTGGTTGAATGCAGCGACTACTGGCAAATTCTGCTTCCCGCATATACGTATCTTGTATCCAACTGCTCCTGCCAGGTAATAACAAAATTAACACGATAGCCTATCTGCTGTAAAGGATGACTGGATTTTTTTATCAGTCCTGGAGCTGTGTTATCTGGGGTTTTTTTTATAAGAATAGTTTGTCAATTCATATATTACAGGCTGTCTGTTCTGTTAGTACAGGGGTGTCAAAGAGCTGGCCCGCGGGCCATTTCTGGCCCGCCGACGATTTTTTCTGGCCTGCAGAACCTTCCTTAAAGATTTCAAATTTATCTATAATGTTGTCAAAATTTAAAAAGAAGCGAAAAGTGAACGTTGAATCAAGATCTTTTCGCGCTATTTGAACTTTTCTGGGAATTGGCTGACCAAGCCCTGAGCTCCCTCTCAGATCACTACACAATTTTGCTCAGGAGCCTCGACACCATGGCCCGCCACTTGTTATAATAATGTTCACACTGGCCCGCCACTTGTTAGAAGATGTTCACATTGGCCCGCCACTAAAAAAGGTTTGACACCCCTGTGTTAGTAGTTAAGATTGATGTCTTCTGTCATCTGCGTTCTTGTGAATTGTTTCAATTGCATAATTGTATGCGCTGTAACCGGTTGCTGTCGGTTAACTGGATTGTTCAATAAAGAATATTATTATTATTATCACTGAATTCAGCCAATGCACTGAATTTGGTAGCTTCAGCCATTTTCCGATATACCATTTAAGAGCTGCCTGTTATTGAATTTTGGACCTGCTCTACATCTAGAACTGTTCAGCTACCATTGAAATAAAAGCATATTTTTAATGATTTGAAATCATGTTGTTGGCAATGAATTCATAATTCTTATTTCACCCCGTCAGCGTCACCTACAAGAAGTTCCATGTAAATTTTTTATGGCCAATCAAACTGTGACACTGACATTTCAGCAATTTTAAGCCTTCTTAGATACTGCAGTATCTATTCAACTTATCGAATAACATTATTAAGTTGATCTGTTGCACCTGGTTCATTAACTGTCTGTTTTAGGCCATACACTGCAATGAATGGTCTCCCAACAAATGTTTGGTTCGATCGTAAAAAAATCTCTCCATTCGTTGCCGAAGACTTGGATGGCCTCGAAGACATGTGTGCACTAGTCAGGGAACTTGTAGATGTTGAAGTCAAGAACGGAATTCCAAGACAACGAATTCTGATCGGTATTGTAGTCCACTGATACATTTATTTAATTCATTGAGTATAACAAGTAAAAAAATATTTTTTGTAGTTTTTTGTAAAAAGTGTTAAAGAATTTTTTGCGCTTTCCAAAAATTCGTTTAAAAGTTTCTTGTGAGTTGATTCACATATAATTTGGATTTGATGCACATAATTATAATTTGTATTTGAATCCACCATAACTCTGTTGAGTCGTAGTAATTTACCAAAAGGCACCAACTCAATAAGTTAAGAATTTCGATATCAATAAAACATTTTAAATCGAAAGTTTATGGTTTCGTCATAACTCCGCCACTGGTTGCCTGTGCCAGTGCCAGACCCCAGCCTGGATAAAGGAGTAGGGAAATGCTAGTGATCTTTGCTATCACACAGTGTCGTTAATCTGAAACTACCTACCTCATCGTCATAATTTTCTGCATATGATTTCCATATGTTATTCGTTATTAAATAAATTTCTCTTGTTTTCTAGTTTATTAACAGAATTTCTTTTTGTCGTCAGGTGGGTTTTCGATGGGTGCTGCTCTGGCTATGCACTGTGGTTTTCGCTTCTGTCAAGATGCTGCTGGTATCTTTGCACTTTCCGGTTTCCTTAACGAGAATTCGATTATATACAAGGTAAACAAGGTTCAGTACATGATTTACTTAATATCGGTATTGTTAACATTTATTCATGTCTTCAATGCTATTGGATCTTTAGTGGGAAGCACTTGTTGTACAGTGTTACAGCGGCATACAAATTGTCATTGTTATTATTATTATTATAAGCACTATCATGCAGGGTTGTCCTCAAAAAACAAAGCAGTGAAAAGCAAAAGAACTTTTCCTTCGTTTTTGAACAATAACAACGTAGCCTTTTGCTGTGTTTTGAGAATGCATCAACTTGAATTGATACAGGCGTCATCTACATGTATATATGATGCTACAAATAGGTGGGGTGATTGCCGACAATGGGATGGGTTTAAGCCTGATGCGGATGTCCCCACATCTGATGGGTGCATGATCTATTCGTTTGCTGGACATGGCAGCGGTGGCACCAAGTACCCCACCACACAGCAGTGTTGCAAGATAACAGGGCAGCCTAATCTGAGTTTTCGTACTTTGTTGTAATGCAGGCACCTCCAAAGGAAGAATGGTAGCACAAGGCCAAATATGAACAAGGCTGGGATCCAAATTAAGTTGTGTGTACTTCCTTTATGGATGTACCTAAAATTAGGGTGTGCAGTGTGCACGAATAAATGACTTATAGAAGGTACAGTTAGAGAGGATAAAATTCTAAATAATAGTTAATCACACACGATGAATATAACCAAAGTTTTAACGGAAACTATACTGTGCCGGATGATTGTTGAGTTTTGGTGTAAATTGAAACAGGCTTGAAAATGATGTAATTTGAGATGCTGATACTATGAAGTAGCTGACATGAGAAACTTGACCACATTGTCGTATTTGGTTTCAGACAATAAAGGAAGCAAGAGGTCAGTCATTTCCTCCGCTTTTTCAGGCACATGGAGATGACGACCAGTTGATTTGCACCGATTGGGCGATGAGCACCAACCAAAATCTGTCATCGCTTGGAATTAAAACAAAGTTTATGACATATCCTGACGTCCCTCATTCACTGGACAGAGATGAAATTTACGATCTTATGGAGTGGATTAATGAGGTCTTGCCAGAAATATAGGCAAATGCAGGCTAACTTTCATTAGGAATTAGTTGTTTTTAGTGCCCGTTAAGTCTAACTGATCAATACTCAAAGGAAGGTGAAACTACACCACTCTCAAATCAAATCAAACAAGATAAAGACATCATATCCAATTTTCAAGTTGACTGGAAGACTTTCTAACTTAATGGATGTAAGCATTCTGCAGTTAGTAAAGGATCTGTTTGCTACAACAGATGATATGACTAGTCATCCAATTTTATGATATCTTGGTTGCTGAACGTCTGCTTTAACACGTTTTGCGATGTTTAACTCGTATTGGTTGTGAGAACTTGCGACTACCGCAATGCATCATTCAAATAGCCAATAAGATGACATCTAATGGCCTATCTCTAACTGCCAATTTTTACAAACAGTCAAACATGGTAGCTATTTTCACAGTGAGAAAAGTTGGCCGACATTAATTTTCATTCAACCGGTGCAAAAGTCAGATAAATGTTAGAAGTTGTAAATTTTGCTGCATATTTTGTGTTAAATGTGTGTTATCACTGCGTTCAAGAAAAATGACGAATACATTTCGCTGACATGATCTCATATCGACATGTGAAAACTTGTTTTACATATATACATATGCTCTTATGCTGAGTTTTTAAAAAAAAATTTTCGTTGTAGTTATATGAAATATGTGAAAAGAATCCTATCACTCTAACACGCTTGAGACAACTACAGAACTGTAGAGATATTAAAGATATGTTGCACATTGAAGGTTTTCAATCAATCACTTCATTGAGCCAAGAACTATGCAAAATAACATCATGTCAAACTAAACAAGAAATCTCTTGGTCACAAAAGGGAACCCAGAAGAGACTGCAGAGTTTCGCTGGTTAGCGCCATCTATGTACATTTTCTGATGCAAGATGGTTGACAGGTTAACCACGATAAGCGTAGGTATCATGTGATGTTTACGGATATTAATATTCCATTATTAAACATCAAATCTTAACTGAGAAAACAAACATTCATTTTCTAAACATCACAATACAATATAAATATGCAAATCTAAACATTTTTATAATGTAAAGCATCAAATCTTAAATAAGAAAAATCAAATATAAACCAGTTAAGAAAGAAAAAATTTACCACACATTAGAATTTAATGCCTACTTCAGTGCACGGTAGTCTAGTGGTTAGTGTGCTGAACTGTCAAGTGACAGGTCAGGGGTTCAAATCACCGCCAGGGCAGAAATTTGTGTCGAGATTTATTATCTACATGATGCGTGCACCCCAGCCTACTCGGCTATGATGAGTACACTTACTGTACACTGTCGTCGGTGGGAAAAGAGTTGGTGGGGGAGAGGACTTGCCACCCGCTCTCATATGCCGATGCTCAGAAAATTTAGCCACTAGCACTTCATACCCATGGCTGCCTCAGTCAGGGCTAGCTAAAGGGACTGCTCTTCTTTTCGTCAGTCACAATAATAATCTCTAGTAAAATCAATGCAGAATAGCTAGAACAATAATTTGATCACCATCACAACAAGTATTACATACACCGTGATACACGACATTTAAACGCACCAGCCAAGTACAGTAAGTACGTATAATGAGACATTCGATTTGAATCACAGTAAATTAAGCATATAAGTGTACAAAAATATAAATGAATGTAGAAATATAATCTAATCCTGTAAAAAAATTAAGCAACTCGGCCTAGTATTGTCCTGTCGATGCCCTCATGTACACCGTGACTCAAAAAAAACTAAGCCAAATTGTTTTGCATATATCTCTAATACCTGATGACATATGAAGCTACAATTTTCCAAATATTTAGAGAAGTGGACCAAAAATATGATTCCAAAATTTCATGAAATAAAGTTGAACGGATAAAAAGATATGAATATTTAAACTTCATATACCGAAATTGCAGTTCACAAGCAATTTTCTGTCAGATTCGATAAACTGTTTCCCTATTATCTCCAATGCCTTATGATTAATCATTCTAAAATTTTCCAGATATGTAGAGAATTGAACTACCAATATGACCCCAACAGTATGGTTTGATAATTTAATTAAACAAGATGCTCAAAATGTCCCCCTCCTGCTTGCACGCAAGCCTGAGGGCGCTGGCGCCATTGCAATGGCAACAGCAACGTCGATTATCCTCTGGTTCAGGCCATCCCGCACTTCCAACAAGCGTTGCTTCAGATCGTTTATATCATGGATTGTTGTCTGGTAGGCTCGATCTTGCATCACGCTCCTCATTTTATAGTCGACAGGATTCAAATCTGGACTGTTCGGAGGCCATAATGTGGGAGAAATGAAGTCTACACAATAACAGACTTGCTGAAAACTGAAATTTCGGGTGATGAAGTTGAAATATCCATATCCTTCTATCCCTTCACATTTATGACATGAAATTTTGGAATCCTATTCTTGGTTCAATTCCCTAAATATCTGGAAAACGTTTTTATGATTACTCATCAGACATCAGAGATGTAAAAAAAATTGTTTGGCTTACTTTTTATTGAATCTGACAGAAAATTGCTTGTAAACTGCAATTTCGGTATATGAAGTTTAAATATTCATATCTTTTTATCCGTTCAACTTTATTTCATGATATTTTGGAATCATATTCTTGGTCCACTTCTCTAAATATTTGGAAAATTGTAGCTTTATATGTCATCAGGTATTAGAGATACATGCAAAACAATTTGGCTTAGTTTTTTTTGAGTCACGGTGTATATACAATGTACATCTTCAATATCATAAAAAAAATCACAATATATTACCTGTATGTTAGTACAAGAATGGTTGTAAAAGTGCAGACTAACTAGAATCTCAAAAAACACAATTGCATAGGTCCTGTTTCCCTTTGTGGGTTCTCCAACTTTCAAAGACTAGTGTTGTAAGACCATACCGGTCTGAAGTTAGTAGTTATAAGAATTGTTGTAAAAATGCAACTAGAATCTCAAATAAACACAATTGCATAGGTCCTGTGCCCCTTACTGGCTTCATTGGCTTTCAAAGACTAGTGTTGTAAGACCGGTATGTTAGCACAAGACTGGTTGTAAAAATTTAAATAAAACCTTAAATAAACAATTGCATAGGTCCTGTTCCCCTTACTGGCGTCCATGGCTTTCAAAGACTAGTGTTGTGGGCCTCACTCTCAATTGAATGTATCTCCCATGTGTTTCCTTCCATTTGATTTATTCCATCCCCTTTTCCTTCTTGTCCGTTGAAGCACAGCTCCATCTGATGGAACTGCCGCAGATTTGAACGGTGGCCAACGCTGAGCAGAGTTATTCCAAGTTGTGCACACTGCTCGTACAGCGTCTGCTGCAACTGACTGCTCACCTGACTGGTTGCTTCGTCTAGCACTACAAGTAGCCAACCAGTCAATCAATCAACACTACATGCAGTCAACCAGTCAATCAATCAAAACTACAAGTAGCCAACCAGTCAATCAATCAACACTACAAATAGCCAACCAGTCAATCAAAACTACAAGTAGCCAACCAGTCAATCAATCAACACTACAAGTAGCCAACCAGTCAATCAATCAAAACTACAAGTAGCCAACCAGTCAATCAATTAACACTACAAGTAGCCAACCAGTCAATCAATCAAAACTACAAGTAGCCAACCAGTCAATCAAAACTACAAGTAGCCAACCAGTCAATCAATCAACACTACAAGTAGCCAACCAGTCAATCAATCAACACTACAAGTAGTCAATCAACAATACCCGTATTTGTTTATATGAAAAAAATTAATTCTTTCATAACTGAAAACTAAAAACCATAGTGAAAATTACAAAGGGTCCGTTACATGTCTAAGCGTTGTGCTTCCTTGGTTGTAGGTAGTAGAATAGTCTCCATTGAATAGTCTCCCACTTCTTACCCAGGATTGACTTATCAGTGTTTTACAGGCCCCTACAAACCTATCTGTATCACCATGGTTGGACTGGGAGCGCTTCCGAATGGACTTCTTGAAGGTGCGCTATATAAATTCTTGAAATGAATAACTGAATGGATCTGTTTGAAAACTGCATTTAAGACTATTTAAACGTATGAGCCAATGCAAGAAGTTACGACATGTACCTGCAAAGCGAGGTCGATGGTAGAACAGACGAACGAAACTAATTCGTTGAATTTCTCCAGGGGACAAAACATCATACCTAAACATAACATTTCATGTTGCGATTTAAATGATGATAATGGTCTGTCCATATATTACGAATGCACGGAGGGGTAATGGGATTTAGGCGATTTGTATACGGGTGCATAACAGAGGGAGAGTGTCTAGGAAAAATGTACATATGCAAAATAAATGTCTAAATATAATGTCCGCATTAGCCTATTTATAACTTCGTATTATCCTATAGCCATCCGCTGCATTTGACTACTTTACAAATGTATTATGTTCAGATCTAAACAGTAATAAACCAAAACAGTTAACAAAATTTAGCTAACAAAAATATGTTTAACAAAATGGTCAATAACACTTGAACCTTGTTGGCATACTGATGAATTGGCTCTTAATTAGATACCTGCAGGTCTGCTTGGCCATACTTTCTGGTAGAATTTTAAGTAACAAGCATTTACCAGTATAGTGAACACTTTATTCAAAATGAATATTTTCTTCAAATGCCCACATGCCAATTCCAGTTAAGTGGGAAGTCCAGTGACTTGGCTCTCTGTAGGAGGTTATTCAGTCCTGCTATCTTTAAGAACCCGACAAGCTCCTTCTCTCTCCCAGCTGAAATAACATTCATCAAACAGGTAAATTCATTACATAATTAACTAACTTAGTGTCGTTATAACAACTTAGTGCAATATTGACAAATACCCTTGTCGCGTTGTCACTAGTAGATAATCCCTGCGAAATATACTAAGTGATATGGTGGTGTTTGAAGTGTCATTACATAACGTTGGATCTTACTTTCCTTACAATACCCTCATTAAATGCATATTTAACAAAGGATAAATTACGTGGAGGAGGACACAGTAGCAGTACAGTGCCCAACCTGTAATGAGAGAGAATTGGTTTGATCGTGGAAATTTCTTTGCTTGGACCTTGAGCAAGGCCTACATGCACAACTGCCCAATGACTTATGCCTTGTCATTAGAACGAGAAACTTAATTAATATGGAAATATAATATTGCATACAAATTTCAATGGGTTTCATTTCATTGTTAAGTAGCTTTTCATTAAATGCTTTAAAGTAATCCTGCAGGGAAGACTCACCTGACAAAATTTCCTCACTTTCTGGAAATGTGATCTGTAGTTAGAAACAAAATCTTATGTAATTAACCTGAGTGATTTAATTATAAATGAAACAAATTATTTTCAGATGCAAATTACCCAGGAATTCACCTTGCATACTTTAGGCCTTCTAAGAGCATCTCCAATGAAATAAGGCCAATCACAGCTACTGTCAATGGCTTGAATAATTTACCTTAGAAATGGTGCTAAGTTCTACACTTGCAGACTGCCTACAAGAGTTAACCCAGTAACTTTTATTTAAGAACTTTTCCGAGTGAAATCAAGCCATCCTTACAAATTAGGAAGCCAAAAAGTCAAAGGGATTTGCAGCATCCATTAATTAACCTGATTAATTATTTACATTAATTAACCTGCCAATGACTAGTTGAAATGTCTTGAATACGTAATCTATCCGTTCCTCCCTTTTCTTTTTCCCCTTTTTTTATCTTATAAAAGAGGCCCTACAGCAAATGCAGTGCTAATGCCACATAACAAAAATATCAACTACACTGAACCGATTATACATCAATGCCAAACACACGACTACACCACACCTATACCTCCACCATTAACAGCATCACCAAAGCATCTAAATGTTATTTAATATAATATAATTAATAAATGAAACCTGTTGTCTGAGACTACCATTAGTCAGATAGGGTTTCTGAGGCAGGAAGAACACTTCAGAATAACGACGCGCAATTGCTCGATGAATGGCACCTAATCAATGGTTCAACCATTAAAAACACTTAATCAATGGTTCAACTATTAGAAACACCTAATCAATGGTTCAACCATTAAAAACAGTCATTTGATGACTGAATTTGCAAAGGAAATCAAAAACAAAATGTCTGAACATCACTAGAACTAATCTGCATTAACAAACATCAAAATTCAATAGCAGTAGTTGTGTATGTGTTATATGCAGCAAAGGTTATCCGAATGTTACAAAATTTAATTTCAGGTTGGCCATGATCGGTATCCCTGAAGAAAGAGCAAGTCTTTAGCCATCATCAGCCATCATCAGTTAAAAACTGAGAACAGATGGCTCAAAAATTAAGGTCTCCAAAACAAGAAGAGAAGCCTGTTAGTAGGAAAATTAGTGACACTGCTTAGACAACAGTTTGCACTGACTAATTATCCCTGTTAACAGCAGACAATAGTTTGCAATGGCTAATTATTCCTATTAACAGCACACAACAGTTTGCATTGACTGCTAACAGCTAAAACATACATAAATAGAATCAATTTCTGAATATGGATAATTAAAAGTTAAAAGATAATGTCAAGTAATCATATATGTCGTTAATATCTAGTAGTCGAGTCTTTTTTAATCCTTCGCAGTAAGATTAAGTTGGCTGAGCCAGATGCCTCGGGGAAAAAAGATAATGTAATAACAACAGCAGAGCTCACTGGAAAATTGTACCAGGTCTGTTTTAAAGAAATTTTTAGAACTGCACAACCCTTTCTTTTCCTTCCCATCCGCTATGGTAAATTACTTCCAATCGAAGGACATTGATCATTTTTTACTAGTTTTAATCGTACAGAAGTGCTTCTACAACTGCACAAACCCATTTAGAACTGCACATTTTGTGTACAACTGCACATTAAAAAAGCCCTGAATTGTGAATTTCACATAATTATATATGATCCGGCTACAATTAATTTTTTTTAAAGAGCTAAGACTTACCATTTGCAATTGGCCACAAACCATCCAACGCTCTCAGTAGTGAACTTTTTCCACATCCACTGTCTCCAGTTATTAGGACATTAACTCCAGTCTTCAGTTCGAGTGAAAGATCTAAGAACAATCCAAACAAAATATCTCACCTACCCAATTTCTCATTTTTTTATCAGATAAGGCATGTATGTGTAATTAAGCACAGTTGACAACAATGCAAACTATAGTATTGGCCTTTGGTATGAAACATTTGCTGAAAGACCATTAATTAGATAGCTGTTGGTAGCACTTTTGACTGTTATAGATATATTAAGTGCCCTGATACATACAATACATACAAACCATATAAACAAACATATGTACCCAAGGGCGGATCCAGAGGGGCCAATCCGGCCATGGCCTCCCCATTTAGAACTGCCCATGTATTGCGGCCCCCCCCCCATTTGGTTTCAACAAGTGTTTTGTGTTTTCGAACAATGTATAATAAGGAAATTCCGACCAGACGACTATAAAAAAAGTCATCAACTTTTTGGGCAAACAAATAGGTATACTTTTTCTGAAATTTCGACCAGATGACTAAAAAAATGTCATCAACTTTTCGGGCGGATACGAAAAATATTTTTTCCACACCCAAGGCCAAGAATTTTTGCCCCCCCCCCCGTCCAAAGTTTCTGTATCCGCCCTTGTATGTAGTATGTACCCACATACAGCCATACATGCACACAGAAACACTAACACATTTAAAAGTAATCGAGCCAGTTCACTGCTATCGCTGAATAACAATGCAAATCTGATGAATCGTCCTTTGCTGAATTAATTTGGATGATGACGTTCACTTTGATGAAAAGTCTGCACAGTGCACACCCTTAAAAATACTCGACTTCTCTAAAAAGCACAAGCGTACAGATGATGTGATGATGATATGTGACAAACCCTTCAAAAGAAGCTGATCACTGCTGGACGAGAAGGAGGACGATTTCACAGGTGGAGCCAATGAAATGTTATCCAATGTGTAGACGGTAGAGGCGGAAAATTTGCTAAATCAACACAAAACGCTATAAAAAGTCATTACAATACAATACAATACAATTCACTTTATTGCAACCAGAAAACAAGAAAACAATAAAAGTACAAAACATGCATGCATTGGCTACAAAGGGGGCCCAAAAGGGATGGACATCCCGCTGGGAAGGGTCACCCAAGTAAAAAATTCCCAAGAAAAATTAAACAAGATAGCTGAAAAGAAAGAGACTAAATCAAATTAGGTGATGACAGATTGCAGAAAAGTTTATATTGTCAAGAGCATGTACATGTACATTACATGCACTTTTAGTAGGCTGACTTCAAAGTTAGACAGTCAGTCAGCCAGGCATTCATTCATAAATTTATATAGACCCTAACTAACTACTGGCAGCTAAAGTCCTAGCAAAAGAAGACTAACACACTTCTCAGGTTCCAACGAAGATATCCTTTACAATAGAAGAACTTACCTGGAAGGGATGGCACCAATGTTTTCATATGGTTCTTCATTACTGGAAAGGACCTCAGCCTTTTCTAACAGCTGACCAATTCTGTAGAATAAACAAATCATATTTAAAATTCAAAATTTGACACCTTAGCGATGAGCTGCCTTGGCTTTCCACACACATTTAGTATGCACTTGATGCTCATTATTAAAGTGCAATTGATTTGTATTATATATATGCTAAATAAAGCCCTGTCTTTCAAATGAAACTGCAATTTAAAACACTTTCTAAATAGTAAGAAACCGTTTTGAACACAATGGCTGCAAATCAAAAACTGTTTCTACACTGGAGTTTTAAAAATAAGTCAAACTGTTTATTTCATATAGCCATAATGCCTAATAACTAATCATACTAAATTATTCCAAATATTTAGAGAGTTGAAATTGAACCAACAATAAGATTCCAACATAATCATAAATTTGAAAGGATAGAAAAAGAAGATGCTTGATTGCAAATTTAAACTGAACCCATAGCTTACTGAATAAGATAAGACAAAGCAGGTTTAATCTGAATGATCTCAGAGTTCAATTGTAATGACAGTCACTTGTCTTAGAGTCAGCAACTCATTGGGCAGAGTCTACAGAGCCAAAGTCTGCACTGCTGATTAAACATATTTACATAAATAAGCTGAACTACTAGGCCAATTTTTTTGTGGCACGTGGTGGTGTAGTGGGTATGTTCGTTGCCTTGCCGCCGGAAGGCTGCAGGTTCGAATCCACCTCAAGCCACCTCATAGGGACCTTGGGCAAGTCCTTCACTTGCAATTGCTCAGCGCTTCGGCGTGTAACTCTGATTCAGTGTCTACACTGTAGTCGGAAGCACTTCTGAGTAGAAATCTTGAAGGGGCGCCATAACAAGTGCACATACAAACAATTTCAGTGTCTAAAATGCACCAGCGTATTTAATTAAATCGGTGCTAAACCAGAATAAACAAGGTAACAGTTTCATATAATATTGTTACAAAGGAATGAAGTACAAACCGGTGGGAAGTGCCAGCAATGTCGGTCACCTCAGGTGCCATGTCAATAAGTCGAGTGAAGCAGCTGATGAGGTAGATCGTGACAAAGGCATTCTGACAATAGATGGCCAAAAGTAAACAAAAGCATCTTGGTGACAAAGGCATTCTGACAATAGATGGCCAAAGGTAAACAAAAGCATCTTTGTAACAAAGGCATTCTGACAATAGATGGCCAAAGGTAAACAAAAGCATCTTTGTAACAAAGGCATTCTGACAATAGATGGCCAAAGGTAAACAAAAGCACCTTTATACACACGTTAAATTTTGTATCAACAAACCAATTAGCAATAATTTTACCCCAAATCTAATTTGCTTCTAAGCAATTCATCTACATGTAATGCAAGTTAACAAAATGGACATTCAAGCATGATTAACCAGTGGCTTCTCAAAAGCACTAAAAAATCGCCTACAGAAATGTTGGTATATGAATTGCTTTAAATTAAATATAATAGACAAACCTCCAATCAAAACTGAAACAGACCAGGGTAGAAATGTACTTGTATCACACCGTACAAAAGACAGCGTTCACAAAATTAAACAAATACCAAAGTTAATAACACTGTTTTGAAAAGAGATAAACAAAATTCCAGAGAGACTCCAAACCTCACTGATGAGAGCACTAAGGTCAGCGGGTGAGAGGTGATCGTATTTTCCTCCAAATATTGGAATGGCGAGAATGATGTAACTGAGAATGCTGCCAAAATATGCGGCCATGTAGATAGAAACTAAACACGAGAAAACACAGAAGTCACTGCAAGATGAACAGAAAACCCACCAACAGAAAATCTCTGCAAACTGATTTCTTAATCAAAAGAGTAACTTACGAAAACCATCCCGATATGAGCCACAGTGCAAATTTTGCTCAGTCGTAATCGCAAGATACAAACTAAACTCCCGCAAAAACTGTCTGTGCATCACTGCTTGCATGTGTGTGTGTGTGTGTTTGTCTGTCTGTCTACCCTTATCAAACTAAGTAAATTACCAAATATGAGGGCTTTACAATGCATTTGTTTACATTTTACAAAATTGTAATTACAACCAATCATTAATTAACAAATTTCTAATTGCTAAATTGTTTACCTTTCACCTCTGGTTCCACCCAGTCCACAAGATGAGACTAATAATGTTGCTAGATGCTGTAGCCTTTACATTAATTATGCCTTGCTGCTCGATAAATTGATGCTTATGCACCATCAAAGCATCTCTAAACCCCTAGACCACTCTCAGCACTATACATACATGTATGTCAAACACACATAATAAATTACCCAATAACTTAGCATACCATACCTTACCTTACACATAATATTATGATACTCAGTCCCAGTACCACAATTACTATTACCATCGTAATTTATGACATTTGTCATCATAATTACCACAGGAAGAACTTGCTAAGGCACACTAGAATGTATGAACAATAGAAGAGCGGCGAGAGCGCGTACAATTGAGTGGAAATTGTTGAATGACAAGACGATGCTGAACACTCAGCAGGCTCTGCAGCTTCTCGTCCACCTTTTTCAACTCCACCTGACCACAGCGCAGAAATGCAGCCGACTCACAGTTGGATCGGAATATAACATGCTTAAACCTAAGACAAGAATAGAGGATATACCATCACCATAGGCATAGGAGACGGGGGTCCAGAGGGGGCAAACGCCCACCAAATTTTGGGCAAGTCTGATTTTCGAGCAAGCAGACCAGGATTTTTTTTTAAAATCTATCTAAAATTTTCGGAAGATTTCGACCGGACGACTAAGAAAGTTCATCAGATTTTTCGGGCAAAAGTGAAACTTTTGCCCCACCCCACTCCTGAAATTTCCCCTACGCCTATGACCATCACCATAAGATGGAAGGGGACCCGGTGGCGCATTGGATAACACACTGGCATGGAGATCAGCAGACTGAGTCTAAGCTCCGTAGGACAAATGCCCGTTTGTAGGCTGCTATTAGCACCACTTATTACAGGCTGTGTGTTCTGTTAGTAGTTAAGATTGGTGTAAATAAAGATTGATTCATGTAATTATATACTGCATCGTGTCAGTTTGAAAAATTAATGAAGATTACCATAGCAACACACCGGAAAACGAATGTTTCATCAGTTTACTCAACACAGACCGACATCAGCTACATTTGTATCAACACATTTGCCTTGTACTGGAACCTTATCTTCTGGGTATATAATATATGTTCGAATTGCATTCATTAAGGCTTGCCTGATATTACACAAAAACATAATACATACTGCATGCATCTACTGCACAGACGTTTGGCCAAACAAGTTTCAGATTCATAAACCACAACTCAGCCTCAGAAAAAAAGGTAGAATATAATTTAACGACAACAATGATAGTTATCAATTTCACAATAATGATAGTTATCAATTTCACAGTAATGATGGCTATCAATTGCTTTAATAGCATGCATCTTAGCTCAAGCAGGATGCTTCTCTATCTGTTCAACTTTTAAAGTGAAAATTACAAGAGTTTCACCATCAAGGAAGAAAAAAACAAACCGGAAATCTCCCTCAAGCTGTTCCTGTCGATAGACAAGCGACACGACAGGAGACATGAGGAACTTATTGATCACCGTTGATATTATGAAGAAGACAAACACGCAGACTGGACCGATGTAACCTGTACTGGATACACATATGAATCACAGTTAATAGAACTAGATATAATTTTAAATTGCTCAAAGAAACCACTGCTTTTATCTTGTTGAAATGTCATGGCATGTAAACTAAAGTGCATTATATGTAAATAGTTGGTAATTAAAGAATATACTTATATTGGATAAATTTAGGATTGAAGTATGGCAATCCAACCATTAACACATATTATACAAACTGACTACTGCAATTGATAAAGCACAGTAGTTGTTTCCTGCCATCTGCCAAGTGATGTGGTTGGAAATTATGGGCTGCAGAAATCAATCTCCAATCAGTGAAGACCACCAATCAGCGACTAAGTGCCTCACATTTAACCCATTGGATGATTTCTGGACTGGGTAGACAAAGATCTACTCAGAATGGACTGGAGTACCCTGGCTGTACTTAACCAAACTTCTGGCACTTCTGTCATGCACATGATATCATGTATCTACATGCACAATTGCACATATACATAATTTAAGTAGCAGTCTAACTTATGACATGAACAGAAAATCCATCATAGTTTGTGGGGTGCGATGGTGTAGTGGGTATGTTAGTTGCCTTGCAGCTGAAGAGTTACAGGTTCGAATCCACCTCAAGTCGCTGCGTAGGAACCTTGAGCAAGTTCTTCACTCACAATTGCTCAGCGTTTAGGCGTGAAGCTCCGATGCAGTGTCAGTCAGGAGCGCCTTTGAGTAGAGAGCTTGAAGGGGCGCTATAACAAATGCACATACATGCATAGCTAATGCAGATAAACCTTTGTTTTACCTGGTCCAGGTGTTGTAGGTGTAATAAACGATCGTAAAAGGTGAGACCAAAAGATCAGCAATGATCAGGCTGAAGCTCAGACACATCTTGTCCACGTCCTGTGTTATACGCTGGTCTCTGAATGAATGAAATCAACATTTTTAGCACAATTTAGAATGAATCATGAACAAAACTGGATTGATGCAAAAATGGATGAGTGTTCACAATGGCACGTTTTAAGAAACGTGGAATAATTCCTACTCAGATTTTCCAACATAAGATTGCATGTGTTCTAAGCCACATGAAACACATTTACATATGTTACGTTACAAGCCAACTAATAGACAATTTAAAAACTTACACATTGTCAATGTCATCATCAAGAACATTGAGCTTGTAGTAGTTAATGTCAGCAAAGTAAGCTTCCTGGAGACGTGTCGTCAGCATCTGTCGACTTGTCACGTGAAATTCTGAGCTGATATATTTCTTTGTAGCGACAATCTGCAAAACATTTGAAAATTCAATGTTTCTGTGATGATTGATGAATTTACAATGATGATGATGTCCATAAAATGATGATGTCTCTCTCTCTTCCTCTTCTAAAGATTGAGGCTGGGAGAGCCTCCGAGTAGTCCATTTGGAGAATTTCCATAAAAATTCTCATGATGAACGAATGAATGAATGAACTTTAATTAAATAAATAATAAATGAAGTATTGACAAATGATAATAATGTTGACTGAAGATCATATCTCAAGTTGATTGACAATAATTATAGCATTATAGCTCATAGTTAAAATGGGACAATGCTGTCAAAGCTGATGACCTTAGCATTTGCGCTGACAGTTTTGTACATCCTAAAAGTAGCTTCCTGCTGCTGATGCCATGTATAAACTGTCGAAACAACAATAGCAACGAAAATGATGACAGCAATAATGACCATTAATTGCCGACATTAAATCGACTACAATGAAGGGCAAATAAACAGTTACAGAAGACCTTGCTATAACATGTGTGGATAAAACAAGAAATCTGGTATAACCTGGGTGTGGCAATGGATCAATCCTTAAAATAGTTTAATATGCACGTGAATGGCCTAAGAAGAAATTTCTTATTGAAAAGTGCTCACCATAAATTATAATAGAAACAGAATTACAACAAAATCAACATGCAAAGCAAGTCCACTGAGTATCAGCTGCCCCTACACCAGGGGTGTCTAGATAGGCTGAATTAGAAGCAGGCCACCACTTGTAAATAACAGGATTATTCAAAGCAGATTAGTTGAGAAGCTAGGCCAAAGATCTTATGATAAGATCTGACTACAAGCCTTCTAGTAATAACTCCACACTGGGTGTACTCTGCCAGTGCCAGTCCCCTCCAGCCTGGACAAATGAGGAGGGTTACACGAAATCATCTTCGATATGGAAGTGTCCTTAAACAATCTTATTGTTCCCAAATATGATGTACCTACTGATGCATCATAACTACTCAATACAGTAATATTTCTTGGAAAAAATAAATCGAAGTAAACAAAAATAGATAACAATCGAAGTAAATTGAAAAACTCAGAAACTGCATTAATGTTGCAACATCGCTCAAAGAAGCTAAGGTAAAATATATTTGTTATGAAACATCATGGTTTTCAAAACATGGTATGCAAAACATATCTATGAATGGCTATCACAGGTTCAATATATACACAAATACAATAAAACAACTTACAAAAGCTATTGAAACAATAAGAATTGTTGAGTAAACCGTATGACGCTTAAAACCCTCCCAATCCTTCTCTCCAAACACCACGTAAAATTCGCTGGCCAGAAGACCGACGTAATAGATAACAAACTGCTCTGAAAAATCATCAACAAAGACAACAAAATTTGTTACACATTTTAATAAAGTTGCACAAAAATAAAAATAAACCAGAATAAAATGCTAAAAAGTATTTTAAAAAACAATGTTTTCTGATAATAATAGAAACCGAAAAAACGCTTTCATACAACTCTGACTTCAATACAGCAAATCATCAACAGAATGTTCTTTTACAGCTTTATATTAAAATTGTACAAATTGAAATTAAAATTAGTAATTCCTGTCATGCCAGCATCTAATACATCAGGCTTCAACTCTGGACATACCATACCATACCTCAGGTCAATACCTAGAAAATCAGTTCATAAGACCAAAGATATGGTCATGTGCACAAAACAAAAACACTTATTAAGCGACGTAAAAAATCTCAGATAAGAACAAGATGTAAAAAACTAAGTCTTATCAAACCTTTCAGAGAGCCAAACTCCACAAAAATTGTACAGATTAAATGCATACCGTATCTAACTTATCATCAGCATATATACAAAGCTTCAAGGGCCACATAAAGAACAATAAATGCAGATGTGCTCAGAATGATAATACATTGCTTATCAACTAGACATGTCTGAATTATAGACAAGTGTGCACTGACGCAGGACTTGTCTAGGTCCTACTTCACGATAATTATACATAAAGAACATAATTATGTACACAATTATTACATAATTAGTCACCTACAGAATTGTTACTTATGGCAGCCTTTTTAATGAAAATACAGTACAAAAAATGCAAGCACATAGGCAACCATAGCCAGTCATCAGCACATTTGAACGTCTTGCATTACTACAACATAGTACATTACATTCAAGTTTCAACTACTTTTTCTATTATCATATCCAACCTATCGATGCGTGATACTTCTGGTGCCACTCATCTTCATCACCAGAAACATCTTTGTATTCAGCATCACCAAGAAACTTTTTCTAGAGTAATGCAGTGATCCATTCAAATAAAATGATGATTTTCTCTTCGTTCTTGATCATAAAATGTCTTAATCAGTCTTAATCATATGTCTGGTATTTCTACTCACCAAGAAGAACAAGGCACAAAAGGCTAGCAAACAGGAAGACAGTTCCGGAGTTCCAATGTGGAAAAATTATCTTAAGTTCTTTGAAGAACTTCGCGAAAAATTCCAGATTGAAATAATTTCTGTCAAAGCAAAATATAACCTCTATCATGCACCGATATTATTCTTAAATTCAGGCAATCAAATTGGGAAGCAACTAAACTAATGGATTTATAAAATCTTCCATGCAGCATAAAAAAAATTGTGAATTAATTAGCTCACACAAGCGCAAATCATTCACCAACATTTCCAATTAAATCGATAAACAAGTTGAAACACAATGTCCCTGCACACACTGTCTGTCTCTGTATGTCTGTCTATCTCTATCTCTGTTCCTGTCTCTCTCCCTCCACAATGTATTGCAATTGATCCCAGAATTTTTACCATTTACCCCAACATGTCAGCAGAATATGCCTATGACTAACTCATCACCAACATCATGCATTGAAAAAGGAAATCCACGCTTACATGATAAAGGCATTTCCAATTTTTTTATTTCTGTTACAGCCAGTGCTTAAAGTGTGGGAAAATAAATGCGCCCCTTACCTCTTCAAAGGAAGTGCCTGGACGCTCCTTACCTTTCCAGTCTGTGCTCGCCAATAAGTGGCAGGACGGCGTTCAAATTTAAAAATAAGTGCATAGACGCTGTCCATGACCATCCAGCCACACTTTTAGCCCTGGTTATAGGAAAATGTAAAACAACTTGTGGGTGTTTAAAAAATTTATTCACTTTATAATTATGACACAAACCTGTTACGAGCCATATCCTGGTATTCTCGTGCCCTGGAGTGAAATGTTACTAGGCCTACTTACTCAATCTAAAAAAGAACAGCTTGTAAACCAAAACTGCAAAGACTCTACCAAGTCCTCTTTAAACGAAACACCGTTTGGCAGTAGTAGACATTAGCGCGATATTGACCAAAAACATAATTATCAGTTCCATTAAATGTAAACAAATCCACATGCAAACGTGCCTCTAGTCTAAGACCAATAAACACCAGACTGGAATATTCTTATTTTAATGGACTGCGCCCTCTACCAGACAGGAAGTATTTCGTCTTATTTTAAGATAAGAACATTCTTTAATATTTTCCTCACAAATGCAATGCAATTTCTTGTATTCGTAAATGAAAATCCATGAAAAGGCCCTAACCAAATTTGTATAGCAAATTTATATTAGGGCTATGAGTATATAAATATATTATATCGCATGTAGACGATTATTAAATACGACATCTAGGCCTAATTGTCTACTGTAGACAATTAGATATCTGCTCTGAAAAATTTCTGAGCTGCTCCTCAAAAACAGTGTGCTCTTTTGCATCGAGTCCCATTAGGCCCTAATCACGATTTTGTGGCGGCGCATTAGCCTAAAAGTCCCGCCAAGCGTCCAAAATCACTCGACAACCGTTCATCGTTCGAATTAGGCTACATATTCAAGGCACGCATTTTGCCATCTACCTACCAAAGGTTATTAAAATTGGTGGAAAATTGACGAAGTTTTGACAAAAACAATTTTGCACAGTTTTTTTAGACACGGTGTATAACGAGGATGCATTTACGCTAGGCTATAATTTATATACACTGAAATCTCATGTAGCTTACTGTGACAGATTGTGATGCCAGTTACCGCGCTATACGGGTTTGATAAAAGGTCAAATAATAATAATGAAAGGTACCAGGTACATTTAAACTGGGTAACATATGCTTGACCTTGCGTTATCAGAATTCTTCTTATAGCAACGGGTGCCATTTTAAGGGGGTTCCGTAGCACTGGATTCGAATAATTATAATCCGTGCAGACCATATCTATGGTGCAGACAACCTGAGAGCTTCCTCGGTATTCGGGAAAAGACCGGATTATGAAAGGTGAGGATGGGAGGGAGGAGAAAGAATGGGAGAATGGAGGAATGATGAAATAAGGATAATTCATTAGTTCACATGAAAGGATGGATGCAGATAAACGGAGCGAATATAAAAGGATGAAATGGATGGAAGAGAACAGGGACAATTAAGGTGGGAGCACTGAAGGAGGAATAGGATACGGTGAGGAAAAGGAGAACGCACAGATCCAGGGCAGTGGAAAAGGAGAAGAAGTGGTGGAAGGTTTATTGTGTGCGACAACAATAGAAACGACGTTGGAAGGTGGGATCATGTTGGCCGTCGGGTGGGTCACGTGGGTGGGTCACGTGGGTGGGTCACGCGGGTGGTGTGTAGGGGCTCAAGGCATCAACGGTCATCAGAATAAGAGCCATACAGCGATGGCATATTATTATCATGTGGGATTGTAGAATCGATAGGCCTAGACATCTTTAATGGCTGCTGCTGCTGTTGAATGCAGCGGTGCAGAAGTAAGGTAGAAGATTGACGGCCGCGGACTGCTAGTTAGGATGGAATGGTCGGAAAACACACTGCCATGATTCATGGCAGGATCAGTCAAAATATGCGCATGCGATGCATTTACACTGACTTTATAATGTGCGAATGAATAATAATCGGCAGAAATTATTATTACTGGTCATTGTGACTGTCAGCAAGGACATTGTACATAGGGCATAGGTGTGTTTCTATATTTTGGAGTAGACATTCGTCGATCTATGTTCAAACCAATCAATTCTGACAGCTCTCCAACCTCCATCTGCATATGCTCTTGCATATGTTCGAACCCTGCATGCAAAGGGCTTCAGAATCGAATATTATTGAGGAGTGGGTTTCAGAAAACCGACGATTATAGGCCTACATGTAGGCCTACTTATCGCAAATGGTAATAGTAATCGAAAAAAAAGAAAATGCCACAATTTTTTAAAAATTATGTACTGATGCTAATATAGCCTATTAGAGAATTTGTTAAAAATCCTAATTTTTTCAAAATTAACTTAATTTAATCGTTAAAAATTTATTGCTGAACAACCATGCTTTTATGCTTTGAGTCTTTAATTAATACTTAGGCCTACTCACTTTGAGATGATGGGGAATTAAATGTCTGAGGGAATTTACCCGAAGGTAAATTTAGGGGATATGTCGGGGAAATGTCCAGGGATTTTTGTGTATCACGGTACTTCTGGCTTAAGGAAACGAGACGCGAAGTTTGCGTTCGTAAATCATATCAAGAAGAGATCCGTCCGTCGAAAAGTTTCTCGTCGACATGCTATTGGAAAGACGCATATTCTGCTGATCGAGTTGGTCCCTATAAACGAGTCTGAGGCATTGCCACGACCAGAGGGCGCTAGTGTCGGCGGCGGGAACCAGCTCTGCCGCAACAGCAGCACCAGCAGCATTGGTACCATCTGTTTCACCTTTGCATCATGTAATGAGACCTGCAGCTGATCCGTTCCCTGTCGCTTCAGCCGGAGCACACAGCGGCGCCATCTAGTGCTGAAACGGTCGATGATGTTAACACCTGTCTAGTAGGTAGGTCCATTACGATTAATGACTATGCTGCTTAATGATAATTGCGCATTAAGATGGCGCTTTAGCCGAAGGGAAGTGCAGGCTTTGGAAGGTAACAAGGACAAAATAATAGAAGCAAATACACAACCAATTGTTGTCTGAGTATAATCTATCGCGGCGTCTTATAATAAGTGTTATTCTAATTAATAGTAATTATGATTAATTTTGGTGTCGGCCGAATAATAATTCATTTACCTATTGTGATCAATTACAGTGAATCATTTCTATAATAGGAGATGTCGGACCGAGGAAGACCAGACTGGAAGCCATATCGAGTATAATCTATCGCGGTGTCTTATAATAATATAAGTGAATAACAGTCTTAATGTATATTGTATATATATATATATATATATATATATATATATATATATACTCAGTTACATAGGCCTATGTGGGTCGCGGTGATGTTGGGGTATGTTCGGTGCTTTGGTGCTAGAAGGTTACGGGTTCGAATCCAACTTAAGCCGCCACCGCGTAGGGACCTTCACTCGCAATTGCGCATGCGCATCGGTGTGAACCTCTGATTCACTGCTTGCGCTGTAGTTTGGAGCGCCTCTGAGTAGTAATCTTGAAGGGGAGCTGTAACAGGTGCTTATACATACATACATACATGCATGCATGCATACATATTACATACATACATACATACATACATACATACATACATACATACATACATACATACATACATACATACATACATACATACATACATACATACATACATACATACATACATACATACATACATACATACACACGTACATACGTACGTACGTACATACATACGTACATACATACATACATACATACATACATACATACATACATACATACATACATACATACATACATACATACATACAATACATACAATGTCATACATACATACATACATACATACATACGTACATACATACATACATACATACATACATACATACATACATACATACATACATACATACATACATACATACATACATACATACATACATACATACATACATACATACATACATACATACATACATACATACATACATACATACATACATACATACATACATACATACACACGTACATACGTACGTACGTACATACATACATACATACATACATACATACATACATACATACAATACATACAATGTCATACATACATACATACATACATACATACGTACATACATACATACATACATACATACATACATACATACATACATACATACATACATACATACATACAAGTCATACAAATCATACATACATACATACAATACATACATACATACATACATACATACATACACACATACATACATACATACATACATACATACATACATACATACATACATACATACATACATACATAAATACATACAATGTCATACATACATACATACATACATACATACACACATACATACAATACATACATACATACACACATACATACATACATACATAAATACATACAATGTCATACATATATACATACATACATACATACATACATACATACATACATACATACATACATACATACATACATACATACATACATACATACATACATACATACATACATACATACATACATACATACATACATACATACATACATACATACATACATACATACATACATACATACATACATGTACATACATATATCACTATCCCGACTAGATTAGTCATGAATAATTGTTAAAATAATATTTACACCGCAACGATTGTATCTGGTTCTTCATCGGCAGTGGTTAAGGTTAGGCTACACTATAGCTGTGAACATTGTGCGTGTTTTACAGCTGGTCCCCTAATACCACATGAGTTCCATCTAATATCTAATTGAATATCTGTGAAGTGCCTATCTATCACTGGAGAGTTGTTTAGGAACAGCGAGCGCTCTCAGCCTGACAGACCGCGTGAATGAGTAAGTTAGTAAGTTCCTCAAGCAACGAAGTGACGCAGGTGAAATCCTCTCCAGAATTAATTATTGCCGTGGAAAGGTCATTACACAGCGAAGGACTCACAACCGCGAAAGCACGATGTAATATTACATTGTGAAAGCACGATGCAATATTACATTGTGAAAGCACGATGTAATATTACATTGTGAAAGCACGATGTAATATTACATTGTGATTTTTGTGAAAGCACGATGTAATATTACATTGTGAAAGCACGATGTAATATTACATTGTGATTTTTGTGAAAGCACGATGTAATATTACATTGTGAAAGCACGATGTAATATTACATTGTGAAAGCACGATGTAATATTACATTGTGAAAGCACGATGTAATATTACATTGTGAAAGCACGATGTAATATTACATTGTGATTTTTGTGAAAGCACGATGTAATATTACATTGTGAAAGCACGATGTAATATTACATTGTGAAAGCACGATGTAATATTACATTGTGAAAGCACGATGTAATATTACATTGTGAAAGCACGATGTAATATTACATTGTGATTTTTGCGAAAGCACGATGTAATATTACATTGTGAAAGCACGATGTAATATTACATTGTGAAAGCACGATGTAATATTACATTGTGAAAGCACGATGCAATATTACATTGTGAAAGCACGATGTAATATTACATTGTGAAAGCACGATGCAATATTACATTGTGAAAGCACGATGTAATATTACATTGTGAAAGCACGATGTAATATTACATTGTGATTTTTGTGAAAGCACGATGTAATATTACATTGTGAAAGCACGATGTAATATTACATTGTGATTTTTGTGAAAGCACGATGTAATATTACATTGTGAAAGCACGATGTAATATTACATTGTGAAAGCACGATGTAATATTACATTGTGAAAGCACGATGTAATATTACATTGTGAAAGCACGATGTAATATTACATTGTGATTTTTGCGAAAGCACGATGTAATATTACATTGTGAAAGCACAATGTACATTACATTGTGTTTCTGTAATACTGCAGTCTCATTACACTAAACTGAGTAGGCTACCTCCACAATATTTTAGGCAATGTTCTGTAAACCCATTGTGCTCCACAATAATTATAAGAAGGGTCTCCCTCGTGCAACTGCAAAGTATATCGCCAAAACAATAATTTTTCAGAAGCATTTCTTTTTATTATTTCCTCTATAGGATATCCATGGCAACAACTACGTTTTGCGTGTCTTTGGAGAGAGCATCGGATTTAGGATTAAAGGATTAAGATTACCAATTATTATTATTCAGAGTCTCAGAAGTTTCAGCAGCAGAACATGCAGAGGAACTCTGTGCAGGGAGTCCCTAACAAGAAGGGTCTCCCTCGTGCGCCTGCAGAGCGGGAACTCCTGAGGGGCAGTTCGAGACAGATGGCGGAATTCCAGATCCGCCATCCTTACCACAGCCAGGGTCTGGCCGCTGGTGGTTCGGCACTCCTTGACGCCATCAACCGTGGCAAGGTTCATCTGGCCAAGTTCATCCTTGACGCTGGCGAATATGACATCGTCAACACGAGAGACTTCAATGGAAAGACTCCGCTTATACGCGCCTGCTACATCAAGGTATATAACACACAGAAGTTTTTGAGTTAATAAAAATACATATTAATTTTGACCAAATGTATTATAACCTATAGAATCTCAGGCCAAATTAATTTTTTTAAGTAATTAATTTTGACCAAATGGATTATAACCTAAATCGCCAGATCTCAGACCAAATTGAAGAGCACAATTCCAAAACTCCAATTTTTGTCAATTGCACCGACTGAGCTTTGGGATTGTGCTCCTCTATTGACGTCAAAGTGTTTTATATCTATAGTAGGTCTATACTTTCAAGTTTTGCTCTAATTTTCAAACAACAATTTCCTATGTTTTACATGTTGGAAACTTACAATTTTCTTTGCCCAAACTTGAATGTGCATAACTTCGGACTCTGTTCGTAGATTTGGAAATAAAATTCAGGAAACATTGATATATAGGCTACATGTAATCTATCCTTTTTACATTCTCTGAAGTTGTATAGAGTTTCATTAAGAATTGACATGTATATCGCCAAACAAAAAGGGTATCAGTTCAATTTGGACACCCTGTAGAATGCGCTTATAGTAGGCCTAAGTTATTATCAAGGCTGTAGCTAGAGGGTGTTTTGGGTGTTTTAGCACCCCCATATGAAAAATGAAAAATTTATATAGGCTAATGCATTTACTAGCACAAAGACTAACGGTAATGTATGAACTACAGTATGCAATGTATTGGCCGCCCAGAACCCACGGAAGTTTGTAATTTTAGAAGAAAAAAAGCATGAATATAGAATATTATAGATCGTTTTACGCTGCGGTGAACGGTTTTTGGGAAAATCATATGAAAAGTATACCATCACTAATAAATGTCATCAGAAAATGTGGCCGAAAAAGTTGGTTAACACCCCCCCCCCCCCCCAATCAAAACCTGGCTACGGTCTTGGCTATATTACACGTAGCTGTGTGTCGATGAGTTACCATTTTGTCATTAGGCGTAAAAAAATGTTGTGTTTCCGGTAACGCGACCGACCCATTTTTACGGCCGCGACCCAAATATTTTTGTAAAAAAATTTTATTATAAAATTTTTTTTTTCCCAAAAATATATTTTTTTCCCAAAAAATTTAACTTTTTTTCAAATTTTTTTTTAAACATTTGTATTGACATAACATAAGAGACGTCAACAAAATGAAATTAATAGGACTGTTTCTAGAGCAGTTTTAGGTGCAGACAGTCGGGAAATAGGCAGTTTATACTTGCTTAGAACACGTACTTTGTTTCAGCGTGCAAAAAAGACTAGTGGGGTATACTTTTTCGGATAGTCACTGCATAAAAATATTTTACAAAATAAAAATATTTTCCGACCTACCTACCCAATTTTTTTAGCTCTGTTACCGGAAACACAGCATTTTTTCAGGCCTTATTGATCTTGTAAGATATCCTTGGCAGCCAAAATTTTACAAAATAAATCATTTTTGCAGAAGGTCGAAAACCTTAACCTGCTACTGCGAAGTGCAAACATAATCATGTCGCTGTGTATACTCCGCTTCGATGCATGTTGTCTGTTTGTTTGCACATAAAATTATGTCTGCAATGCATCCATGTGTGATGATAACAGATATTATGATCTTCGTTTTACTTCAAACTGACACAACGCGGTATCATTACAGACCACAATAATATGAACGGATGAACGCAAGGTTTTGCCTATCGACTTTTGTTTTGATTGAGCGCCTGTAAATGAACTGGTTCCCGTGACTTCGCTTTTCTGACTCTGTAGCAGATCCGATTTTACGATTAGGAATCTTTGCGATCACGATGCAAAGAGGTCAGGCAGAGGTTACACCAGTTTAAGCATAATTAATTAATGTATCTGTGCCCCCGCAGTTGCAGCAATTGTGTGTACCGGTACACTGAATTAGACAAGCAAATTGCAATCTAATTCACAGATCGCCGCACAAGACGAGCCATGCATTAATTATAAAGCATTACAAATCGTCGTCTCGTGCATGCACATCGCGACTTATTCATAAAATATGAAGCATTATTGTCTGGCAGTAAGGCCATCGTCATAGTTATGCCATATACATATAGATGTTGGGCACTGTAACCTTGTAGGCCTATTCAATATTCATTGCTCAGCAATCTTGCGCTGTAGGCCTACGATGGGCAAAGAGATATGAACGGAGATTAAAGCATTCGCTATAATTAGTCTAGATAATGTGTTTCTGGCTTATTTAATGCAGATACATACATGTAGGCTGTACTTATCTCTCCCACTCTCTGTATTTCTCTGTGTATCTGTTTCACTTTCTTTGTCTGTTTCTTTCTCTATCTATATTCGTTGATATGTATACAAACATAATGAAAATGGTATGATTATTGACTGTATGCTTCTTCTACAGTTGCCTTGCCTTCAACCGTCGATCCTCGCATTGCATACATTTCTTCTCCATCCTCTCCCGCAGTGTCCTCTCAGAAACTTCTCTGTTGATAAACCCGACCATTCACTCATGTCGTCCAACCACCACCTCCTCCTATATAGGTATTCATTTTGCTCTTGCTCCCGGAACCGTTCCTTGCATAATTTCCTTCTCCAGGCAATCTCCATGTTTCCTCATGATTATGTGTCCAAAGTATGACATCTTTTTTCTGTTGATAGCTTCAAGTAGACTCGCTTCTACACCTGCAGTCCAGCCGTCTCCAGTTTCCAATCATTTGTTTTTCTCTGTCCATGATATTAAAAGTAATTTTCCTATGCCTTTCATTTCGAAAACCTTTATTCTATCCTCATACATACACACATACATACATACATACATACATACATACATACATACATACATACATACATACATACATACATACATACATACATACATACATACATACATACATACATACATACATACATACATACATACATACATACATACATACATACATACATACATACATACATACATACATACATACATACATACATACATACATACATACATACATACATACATACATACATACATACATACATACATACATACATACATACATACATACATACAAACATACATACATACATACATACATACATACATACATGCATACGTACGTACGTACGTACGTACGTACGTACGTTGCGCACAAACAACCAGCAGCGTGGACATAAATTGTTTAGGCTTTTCAATTGTTTGATATATCAATCACTGGGATAAAATGCTCAGAGGCGGGGAAGGAGGACTACACTTTCATATGCGCTAAGTAATTCTGGTCACCAAAATTAATCAACGATTTATGGGATGCTGCTTGAGGGAGATTTTGTGAGACGGAGAGAGCGCAACGGAGGAGACCAGAACGAAAGGACGCAAGGACATCGAGAGATTTCAGCAGTGGGGGGTGGGGGCAAAGATTTTACTTACATGTATGCCCGAAAAATAAATCTAAAAAAGTTGACGACCTTTTTTAGTCATCGGGTTGAAATGTCGTGAAAAATACTTTTTTCCTTATTTTTCTCGGTCTGCTTGACCGAAAAAACAGACTTGCCCGAAATTTGGACTCTTCTGGACCCCCTCGTACGCCTTTGTCGGAAGAAGAGATGGCAGATGGCATGTGCGCAAACAATGAAGCAGCTTTACGATGCAATGTGGGGGAACTGCTTCGTTGGTATTAGGCAGACAAGAAGCATTAGGTGCATTTGTGAAGTTTCCAGTGGACGGTGCATACTATGGATAGCGTGATGGACGAGCGGAGTGGATGAGGAGGACACGGTTGCAGACTGTGTTGCAAGTGATCTCAAGGATGTTGTAATAAAGCCGTTGAATCGTATCGGAAATCTGTTTGCTTGATGAAGTTTCGCTTCCACAGAATCTAAGTTTCATGCTTGTCCAAAAAACCGTCGCAATCTTTATCCTACTTGCTATTCATGGATGTGTGGATGGATGACAAAGCTCAGATTTTCATTGTTCTCTCATCGTAAGCTTACGTTTATGTCTACATCGCTCTCACACTTTCTCATTCTTTCCGTGTGTAAATTGGACACGTTATAGTATCTGTGTGCTGTGTGTGTCTGTCTGTGTGTCTGCGTACCTGTTTGTCTCTGTGAGTCTATCTGTGTGTCTGTATGTGTGTCTGTCTGTGTGTCTGTTTGTGTGTCTATTTGTCAGTGCGTCTGTCTGTCTATGTGTATCTGCCTGTTTGTCTAGCTTTCTGGGTGTCTGTGTGTCTCTGTCGGTGTGTTTATTTGTCTGTGTGTCTGTCTGTCTCTCGGTGTATGGTGCGTCTGTCTGTCTGTCCATTTGCCTATGTGTGTGTGTGTCTGTCTGTCTATCTGTCTGTCTATCTGTCTGTCTGTCTGTCTGTGCATCTGCCTGACAGACATAACCAGATGAACGATCGTATACACACAGTCAAACACCAAAAGCATACGGATCTAATTATATAATCCTAATCTTTACTGCCAGCAATAATAACAACATGTCAACCAACGACACTACACGTAGTACATGACATTGTACTTGACAGTTGTGATGGAAGATAGTGAGACACGCGTGACGTGCGTTTACGTTGCACATGACATTGTATAATGTATATGTACAGGGTGGGCCAAAAAAGTAATCCCCTACGATTTGTTGTCAATAACTTGGCGAAAAATAGGAAATTTTCAAATCCAGTTTCACGGGCTTGGAGGGTATTCATATCTACGTACAATAGCCAAATTTCATCGACATATGTGAAACAGAACATAAGTTATATCACTTTTAGTGAGGCCACCCCCCGTTTTTTGACGATTCAAAAACGAAACGCAAAAAATTTAGGTTTTTTGCCAATATCTTGACCAAAAGTAAGAATTTCGAAATGAAATTTTACTGGCTTAAAGGCAATTCATTTTTACACATTACGGCCGGATTTCATCAAAATATTACAAACAAAGCACAAGTTATACCACTTTTAGTGAGGCAACCCACCGTTTTTTGACGATTCATAAACGAAACGCAACAAAAAGTTACAAAAACACGATTTTATTAGGTCTCATCTCAAATAACTGTTGTCAAATGAACTTGGTAGCACTTCACAACTTGAGTTCAATGTGCCCAACACCAGTACCAAAACTTATTTTGAGTCTCTTTGCAAAGTTCTTGATTAACCTGACAGATTCCTTATTTACCAAATTGATTGCCATCTTGCTAAGTGACTTCTCAGCGACGTGCAGCTACGCTGGTACCCTGTTTCTTTTTTGAATAGTAGTAATAATGATCAGCTGGCAATATCAAGGTTCTTTGATAACAAATATTTGAGATGAGGCTTAATAAAATTGTGTTTTTGCTACTTTTTGCTGCGTCACCCTTCAGAATCGTCAAAAAACGGGGGTTGCCCCATTAAAACTGATATAACTTTTGTTCTGTTTGAAATATTTTGATTAAATTTGGCCATCATGTGTAGATATGTAAAATTTCCTTTTGATATTCCTTCTTCTGGCCAAGATATTGACCAGAAAAATTGGTTTGTTTTTTGTTACTTTTTGTCGCGTCGCGTTTTTGAATCGTCAAAAAACGGCGGGTGACCTCACTAAAAGTGATGTAGCTATTGTTCTGCTTGAAATATTTTGATGAAATCTGGCCATCATGTGTAAATATGAATTGTCTTTAAGCCTGTAAAATTTCATTTCGAAATTCTTACTTCTGTCCAGGATATGGGCAAAAACCCGTAGGGGATTACTTTTTTATGGCCCACCCTGTAAATGTATATGTATTATGTAAATGTATATATATATTTATATATATGTATAATATATTGTATCTGTATTGTATATGTATATGTATATGTATAAGCATATGTATATGTATATCTATAGGCTATGTATTGCACATGTATATGTATATATATATAATTATGTATGTATAATATATTGTATATGTATTGTATATGTATTGTATATGTATATGTATATCTATAATTGTATATGTATTGTATATGTGTATGTGTATGTGTGTATGTATATGTATAAATGTATTTGTATATGTATATATATATGTAAAATTGTATATGTATATGTATAATTGTATATGTATATGTATATGTATATGTGCATGTGTATGTATATGTATATATATATGCATATGTATATATATATATATGTATATATATGTGGGGCGCGGTGGTCTAGTGGTGGCGTCGTTGCCTTGGAGCCGGAAGGTCCGAGGTTCGAATCCACCTGGCCGCGTAAGGACCTTGGGCAAGTCCTTCACTCACAATTGCTCAGCGCTTCGGCGTGAAACTCCGATGCAGTGTCCACTCTGCATCGGGAGCGCCTCTGAGTAGCAGGAGCTTGAAGGGGCGCTATAACAAGTGCACATACAAATATACGCTGTTGTCTATATATAGGAGGAGAAGACGCGAGACAAGGCCGTGTCGTTGCTGTTGCGTCGTGGAGCTGACGTCAACCTGCGTGATGACGTCGGTCGGACGGCGTGCGCCTACGCATGTCTTCTACGTTGCAATGACGTCATTCGGATACTCGTCAAGAACAACGTCAACCCAGACATCGCGGACAACAACGGTCAGTCTCTCTCAGCCAGTTATTGCCCCACTGCACGGCTATCGCCTATACCTATAGGCCTATACGTTTGTTTGAATGCGCACTTGTTATAACGCCCTTTCAAGCTCTCGCTACTCAGAGGCGCTCCCGAATGCAGAGCGGACACTGCATCGGAGTTTCACGCCGAAGCGCTGAGCAATTGTGAGTGAAGGACTTGCCCAAGGTCCTTACACGGCAAGGTGGATTCGAACCTCGAACCTTCCGGCTCCAAGGCAACGACGCTACCACTAGACCACCGCGCCCCACGTACGTCGCCTGGGCCTATAATAATGTATGTATGCATGAATTCTTAGTATTATCATTGTGTTTTGCACGTGCATGTGTGTCCGACTATTTTTCTTTAGTAGTTTATTGTCTACCAACCTCCTCTCGCGTGATGAACATTTGCACGTCTGTTCAGCAGAATAAAATTAGCCGATGTCCCTTCAGGAAAATTCATCTGCTGCTTCTTAAAAGTGAGCCGCGGATCGTGAAATTGCGACTGCAGAATTACCCCAATAGGCCTAAGGCCTATGTGTTCATTGTTATGACCCTATATATATATATATATATATATATATATATATATATATATATATATATATATATATATATATATAAAACAACCTTAGCATATAGGCATAGGGGTAGGAGACGGGGGTCCAAATTTTGGGCAAGTCTGATTATTTTTTCGGGCAAGCAGACCCGGAGAAACAAAAAAGGCAAAAAGAATTTCGGGCAAAAGTACCGGATGACTAAAAAAGGTCGACAGAATTTTCGGTCAAACGTAACGGGAATTTTTCTTAATATTTCGGCCGGATAACAAACAAAAATTTTCAGGCGAAAGTCTCATTTTTGCCCTCCCCCCTTTGCTGGAATGTCCCCTACGCCTATGCAATAGGCTATAGGCCTATAACTGCCTCTTCTGTGCAACTTATATTTTGTTAATAAATATTTGTTCGCCATATCAGTTGGCATCCGATGATCCGATACCCCTATGCACGAATAGGCAACGCAATTTATGGCTAATCTGCGTCTAAGACTGTAAATATATTGATTATTTTCTTTAATGTTACCGCATATAGGCTATAAACTCATAATAAATTACGCGCATGCATAGGACATAAAATCTTAATCCGAACGCGGTAAACATTATTGATCGAAGTAGGAAAATAATCAAGAAACGAAAGTAATATAAATTATTGTGCATTTAATTTTTGCTTTTGTGCATAAAAATCACGGCAGTGAAGACAAATTGGCCTGATCCATTATCCAAGATCATTTAGCTGAAAATAATTGGAATCTAAGAAGCGCCTGCGTTGATAATTATCATCTACCATAATACCAAAGTGGAGGTTAATCAGGCAGAGGGGCAGACAAGAATAATTTAAGGTATAGCCTACAGAGACGAAGGCATGCAGAGAGAAAGCGGTATATGTATATACGGAGGCCTGCAGGTATACAGAGGCAGATGGCTACAAAGAGGTGCACGCACGGAGGCAAAGGAAGACCCATATGCATGTACATGGGCGCCGACTCTGCGAGGCCCGTGAGTGCTCAGCACCACCAGAAATTGGCCATGCGAGGCCCTCCTATGCATGGGCACCACCTGAAATCAGCCGGCAAGATGTGCTTTTAGGATATTTTTTCGCTGTTGGGATTGCTTATCCATAAAAATCATTCCATCTTTAGTATACTTTTTAAAATCTCAGTTAGTTTACCTTACAATTTCTCCAGTTTTATCCCATCTGGTAGTCTGAACTCCATGGTCCTAAGCCAATCAGCGAATGCTAAGAAACCCCGATATCCTGCATGCTTATTCGATCCGCTTCCGTCATTTTTTTATTACGGACGAAGGCGACGATTTGAATGACATTGTTTCTTCAGGCCTATATTGTATACATGCTCAATAGTGTTCTTCAGTGCTCAAGAGTCACCTCCCAGCATCATAAAAGCGGGATATTGTTTTGTCTTTAAAAACTATACTTGAAATAGGCCTACTATTTGAAAAACTATTCCACAGTGTTAATATTGGCTCGCTAAACAGTGGCTAATTGTCTGATTTCTTGTGCAAAATTTGAGTATGTTGACCTAATTGAGGGAGAATGCTCCAAGACGCCCATGAAAACGAAGATTGTGCTTTTCTTCTGTGTGGATTCCAAGAGACATAGGCTACATCAAACACAAAGAATGATCAAAAAAATTTAAATTGGGAAGAACATTATTTTATTGAAGTTTTAAATCATGTCTTTAACCAATGAGATAACAGGAAATTTTGACAAGGATGTCATGACGTCAAAATATAGCATAAGGTGCTACCATCGTAGTGTGACAATACAAAAAATCGAAAATAGGGAGGAGCACATCCCGTTCCCAAACCCCTTCCCTGCTCGGCGCAGTGCTTCTCGGTGATCATACTTTGGCCGCGAGTTCGTCCCTTAAAACCAGGACCAAGTCTCCGCCTATGCGAACAGTGGTGATTTCAATAAGTCTCCTATAAAAAAGGGTCAAAAAAAATTTCGCGCGCTCACGCGCGCATATTTTCATATTCTTTTGGGCACCCCCACTCTTTGGGTCAACTCGGCGCCTATGTGCATGTATATTTTTTCAATCTTTTCTGTTGTCTTGATCTTCAGTCTTGATTCATTCTTTAGACCGTTTAGTCTTAGGCAAACTTTGGTCGGTGAATTGATCAATATCAGATATAGGCGACTAGGTCTAAAGACCTAAATCCACTGCTGCACAAATTGATTTTCAACTTCAGGTTATGCACACGAATCGACTTCATACTATATCTTGTTTTACATTACATTACCTACCATAGCAGAGGATTAAAACGGTTCAAGTGTAAAAATAAATAAAAGGCCATTTCACAATGAGAAATAAATCAAGAACTTTATGACTCACCGCTCAGCCATCCAAATTTTGACCTTATTGGAGGATAATAAATAGAACTTGTATTGACCAAAGATGTATGACTGTATAGTGTATATACTATATAGCATGGGCGCCCACAGATTTTTTGCAGAAGGGACAAAACCCAGTGGTCACGGAAAAAGTTTTGGCAAGAGCTTGAGAAGCAAAACAGAAAATTAAGGAAATTGGCATTTTTATAGAGGTTTCTACACGTAATTATACCTGTTTCACTTTATGTATTATTACTGCTTGAGTACGAAGAAATTAGCAAAACACAGATAGCAGGTAGTTAGAATATATAGATGCCAGTTTTACCGGGTGGGGAAAGTGCCCCTCTTGTGCCCCAATGTGCGGCGCCCAAGGCATCTACAGTCGTCATAATATAGCGCCAGAGTTTTACACCGGTTTGATCCACTCGTTCAATTCTCTTGATTCTCAGAACATTATGGCCTTCATGTTACACATGCATATCTAATGCCGGATGGATCATGGACAAAGCCTCTGGGGAATTTTCTCTGGAAGTAGTGGCGCAATAAAAATCGCAATTGCATTACTTCTATACAAAAGATCAGCACGGATAATAATATATTCTAATAATATATTCTGGTCAGCGAATATAAAGACACGAGTGGACCTACGGCCTACGCAGTCGATTGTCTGCCATGTCCAGTTGTCTGCAGTTGGCCTATACGACGGTCTGTACACTGGTACAGGCCTAAGCCTACTCCACCGTCAGCAGACGACGTTTCCGCTGGTTCCCTGCATGGTCAGACAAGTGGCAATAAGTGGCAATAAGTCGCTGGTCAGCCGCTGGTCAGCCGTCCACTCCACGTCCCACCTGTTGTCGCCTCAATGTCCACGCAGTCCGACCACGTCCGCCCATCTGTCATCCGCTTCCGCCTCTCTGCCTCCGCATCCCACTCCTCCTTCTTCTCCTCCTTCTCCATCTTCCTCTCCTCCTACTCCTCTTCCTCCGTATTCCTCTCTTCTTCTTATTCCTCCTCCTCCTTCTCCTACTCCTCCTCGTCCTCCTCGTCGTCGTCGTCGTCGTCCTCCTCCTCCTCCTCCTCCTCCTCCATCTTCCTCTCTTCCTTCTCCTCCTACTCCTCCTCTTCCTCCGTATTCTTCTCTTCTTCTTCCTCCTCCTCCTCCTCCTCTTCCTCTTCCTGCTCCTCCTCCTACTCCTCATTCTCCGTCTTCCTCTTCTCCGTCTTCCTCACCTCCTCCTCCTCCTCCTCCGTCTTCCTCTCTTCCCCCTCCTCCAATGTTCCCCCTTTCCACATCCACTTCCGTATACTTTTCCTTCTCCTTGTTGCGGTCAGCGCATGTCCGTCAACAGAGTGATCGGTCACTATAATAATATGTAGATAAATATCCCTGGTCATCATTGCTCAAAGCAATCTCAAAGAATTTCAATCTAGATTTTCGTTCCATGTACGCTCGCAGATATTTCTGCATAAGGAATAAAAACACAATAGTCAGTTGGTCACGGTCAAATTTCTTTGTCAAGAACTTGAAAAATGCTAATCTGGAAACTAAGAAAATGGAGGTTTTTAAATGTAAATTTCTCAATTTCAATTTCTGTATCAACAGTAGTGCTTTCGTGTGAAGAAATTTGTCAAGAGATTGGTCATAGTTTTAAAAGTAGAAAGATGGTTGTTCGAATTCAGTTGCTCTCAAGACCTATCATTTTAGCAGTGGCTGGGCTAGGAGCACTTCTGAGTAACCTTCTTGAATGAATGCAATTTTTGCAATTTTTTTTTGCAATTTCTTGCAATTTTTTGCACGCGTTGCGTAACATAAACCAAATCAATCAATTTTAATTGAATAATCGGTATTAAATAAGGAGATTAAGCAAATAAATCCATTTTAATCAGTACAAACCTTGTGTATAATATTTTTAGTGCATTGCCTATATATGTATGAATCTATACATAGAAGTGCGTGTGCGCGTGCGAGCAGCGAATCGTGTAATTGTGTTGTGTTGTGTATGTTTCCGGGAGCGGAAATTGCATGTGTGCATGTCAATCGCAGTTGGACGGACGATGCTGCTTTTGTTGCTCACTCTGCTTCCTTATTCTTCTTCTGCCACCGCTGCTGCTGCTGCAGGTAGCAGACGTAGGCCTGATCCGCTGCAGTACATTGCCAGTACCCGGTAGGCCTTTGCGTGACGATTGGGCCTACTTCAGCCTACACGTCTGTAAATAAAGGCGGCATAGAACGGTAGATGTATGCGTGCAAAAAGCGCGTGGCATCGTAGAAATTGCCTGTAACGTCCATTCGCTTAGTGCTTGTAGGCGGTGGTGTCCAAGGATGATGATGGTATAGCCGTGAATTAATGTATATCCTATGTCACGTGAGTGAAACGATATCGGTGCAATCATTCTCTGTAATGGTTTGGAAATCAACGCAAATATGGTCGTGTCACGAAAGGCTTATAACTGCCGATGTTCTTCTTATGCATGACGAAAAAAGCGACGATAAAATTGGGGTAAAAAGTTAAAGATCAAAACCATTTCAACTTAATTATTGTCTAAGTCAAGAGTTTCACCTGTCGGCAGATCTGATGTTATGACAGCTTCTTGTTCGTTCACTCGTTCTGCTCGCTCGTCCGTTGCTCTGCGTGTCTGTATGCCTGCCAATATGACTGCCAATATGCCTGCCAATATGACTGCCAATATGACTGCCAATATGCCTGCCAATATGCCTTTGTATGCCTGCCAATATGCCTGCCAATATGCCTGCCAATATGCCTGCCAATATGCCTTTGTATGCCTGTGTCTATTTCTCATTTTTCTCTAACTTTGTTTCTATCCTGTGTGCAACATATTATGACTGTCTGTCTGTCTGTCTGTCTGTCTGTCTGTCTGTCTGTCTGTCTGTCTGTCTGTCTGTCTGTCTGTCTGTCTGTCTGCCTGTCAATACATGCCTCTATATCTGTCTATTGTCTGTATGTCGATAATTATATCCATCTGTCTGTCTGTTTGTTTGTTTGTCCATCTTGCTTGTCTGACTATCTGTTCGTATGTCCATCTCTCTTGATGTGTGTCTCTCTCTGTCCGTAAAGTTGGCTGTCTGTTTAGCGGCCTGTCCGTTTTCCTGTCTATGTCTTCTCTGTCTGTCTACCCATCTGTCTATCTATCTTTCTGTCTGTGCTGTCTGTAATGTCTGTCTGTCGGTAAATATTTATCTGTCTTGTTTGTCTTCTGTTGTTCGTCGATCTTCATTCTGTCTGTCTGCCAATGTGACAGACACAATTGATTATGTCACCCAACAGCCAATGTACAGTATAAATATATATGGATATATTTAATATTATATATACAAATGCCCATAATATATATATACATACTATGCACAGATATGCACATGTATATAATAATAATCTTCGTTTAATTCTCAATCTGACACACCGCAGAATGATTATATAATGATTATATATATATATATATTTATATATATGCGTATAATATAAGATATATGTGAATATGAATATAATGAAATATATATGATTGGCAGCATTCGTCTGTTTTTCAGGAAACACTCCATTGATCATCAGCGCCACGGTTGGCAACGACGTTGCCATAGAGATATTGATTCGTTCGTTCCGCCGTCTCGGTCTCAACGTCAACCACGTCAACGGCGACGGTCAGACGGCGCTGCTCGTCGCCGCCACGAACGGCTTCGTCGCCTGCGCATCCCTGCTGGCCGTCGACGGGCGGGCGAACGTCTCCCGTACGGACCCAGAGACGGGGAAGACGGCCGAGCAGTTGGCGCGGGACAGGGGGTGCAGCCTCGCCGATGTCTTGCCCTTCTCTGTCGCTGGAGGTGGTGGTGGTGGTGGTGGTGGGAAAGCTTCTTCGGCGGCTGGAAGAGGCGCGTTCTGGGCGGTGAAGACGGCTTGGTCGTCGACGACGACGACGCGGTTCGATGACGACGGTTCTGGTACGGTGAACACGGAGGAGGTTGGGGATCGGGATGATGAGGAAGAGGATGAGGAGGATGAGGATGGGCAGGCGAGGAAGGGCTGCAGAGCGAAGAAGGGAGGAGCTGTTGATGGTGGTGGGATTGCTATGGAGGAAAAAAGAGGAGGAGGAGGTGGAAACAGAGGAGGGGATATAGGAAGATTTGGGAGATCGATGGGTGGCGAATCCTACCACCGGATGCTTGGGGGACTTCTCCATCAGCGCAGCTCCAGTCTACCATCGTTGAGGATTGGCTTCGAACGACTGCCTCCATCTCCCTTCTCTGCATCCTCCTCCGCTGCTGTCCAGCCATCCTCGACGTCCCTCAGCCTCGGATCGTCCTCGCGTGTCCTCGACACCTCTGCAGCAGCATCCAGTCAGTCAACCGTGACGAATGATGAGGACGAAGGTCGACGGAGGTCACCTGGAGGTCTTAACACGGAGCAAGGTTCAATGAAGAACGGTGGTGCCACCACGGATGAAGAAGGACAGACGACAGCGCTGGAGAAATCCATTCCTCCAGGTCTGGATGATTCAACATGTATGGCGCAGCTGCAGAGTTCGGCGGAGGAAAAGGAGGAAGATCCGGGTGTCCTCCGGACGGATGTGTGACCTAACGGTCAGAAGACATCAAGAGGGGGAAGTGGATGAAGACAGGGTCATAATTATAAATGGTATACGTAGGTCTAGGCAACCTTATGAGGTCCTTAATTAACACAATCAACTGAACGTGAATTATAATGGTATACGTAGGCCTATAGGCAACCTATATAATTATGAGGTTCTTAACACAATCAACTGAACGCAAATCAGTCCAAACAAGAATTACGACTAAATTGGCTGAAGACAATGTGTGCCAACTTAGCCAACTGACCTGCAGCAGCATTGACCACCAGATGGCCTAGTAATGCTTGGCCTATAGGCTAATATAAAACATTATATCGACGCTATACTGACCAGCAGCGATTGACCGTCTAGAAACTGATCACGCACGCACATGGGCGTCCGCAGCGGGGCGCAAGGGGGCGCAAGTGCGCCCCCTGGATTTTTCGCATAGTTGCACATAAATTTAAATTATTTGGTTGTAATTGTTACAACGCGATTTTCAATGTGATTATCGATTCGTTCTACAAGTTCGATCTATATATCTTTATTTGGGCGCATAATGTATAGGTAGGCTGCCGCTATAGGATTCTCTCGTGGTAATAAAATTATGGAAATTTAAACTGTCACCCATTAAATTTAGACCATGTGACAATTATTTAAAAGTTTGCGCCCCCCTAGAAAAATTCCTACGGACGCCCATGCGCACGCATGCGCCTAAGCAAGCACCTTGTACCGACCAACCTGTATTCTCATGCCAATGCAATGTTCATGCGAGATCTCGTGTAAATATAACCAACCAAATTTCAATCAAATCGGTTAATTAATCGTCTGATTCATCAATCAATAAATCAACTGCCTATATATTATATATAAAGCAACAACTGACCATGCGACCAAACAACTGATATAAGCGATAACAACTCGTGAGTTGCTAATTAAAGACGTTAAAATACCCGACAAACTATTTATACGTCGTAGGCTATATACGTTACTTCCTACCATGCTTCCTAGTGATAGCGGGAAAGATACTTCAGAACAATATTCGACTCTCTGCAAAACGAATTGTCGTAGGCCTATGCAGTGTAAGCTTATCATTATTTGAAAGATTTCAAACGAAATCATCTGCCTGTTCTCATACACACACGCACGCGAATACACAAGCACACAGACACGCACCTCTCTCTGTCTCTTTGTCTCTGTCTCTCTGTCTCTGTATGTCTTTGTCTCTGTCTCCCTCTGTCTGTCTGTCTGTCTGTCTCTTTCTGTCTCTGTCTGTCTGTCTGTCTCTCTCTCTATCCCTACCGTCTCTAATTCTCTATCCTCTCTTAATCCCTCCTTCTTTCTCTTCTGGCTGGCAGACAGCCTCGATCCCTGCCTGCAGTTTTGCAATAAGAAGGCATGTGTCAATCGGATAACTTCTAACCTTTACAATGCTCTTCAACGAAGAAAAATGTCAGACAAGTTTCTTCAGACAACAGAGAATGATAATTGTGAATAGCTCGTCGAACCCGTCTTCATTTTCTCGGCGACGGCATAATTATGCAATTATGCAATTATGCAATTATGAAAGTTGCCTTAGTAAAGCAGTGGTCACTTTCGAATAGGCTAACCTGCAATACGGCCTAAAGAAGTAATAATTATAATGTGCCAACGAAAACAAACATTGCTTCAGGAACGGAATATCCTTAACTCAGAAGGTTGATGACATTTCAAGCAAAGCTGGAACCTTACACAATGATGGCATCGCAATTAGGCCTACAACATTGCAGCTAAAGATAATTATGAAGATCCAGAATCAAATAAAATCGAATTGCTCTTCTTTGTTTTACATACAATTCACGCACATGAATATGCCTATCTATAGATATCAAAAAACGTTGTTAGCCTATCTTGATTTCTTATTAATTATAATATAATTTAAATATAATAATTTGCACCATATTGATTATGGTTCAAACTTCAAAATGCCTTAAGTAGGCCTATCTCATTATGCCGTGGGCTTCCCTATATCCATGGATTTTTCATACAAATACATGTAGGCTACATTAATAATTTGAGGAAGTTTATATAACGCCTCTTCGAGGCAGGCCTAGCTGCTACTCAGATGTGCCCCCGGCCCAATCACGGCTAAATAAGACAATTTTGATATTCTTAAAGAGCAGAGGCGAGTGAGGGACGTCGACGCACCGATGTCTCTTGTTGCACCTGGACAAACAACAACGAAACCATTCGAGATTCAGTAACGTTAGCAACACTCACTTGATTTCTTATCTATAGTCGAGTCACGAGTGGTCTAGCTCTGAGCAATAAGCGCAGTAGGGGCCTATAACAGGGAGATATAGACGAACGTCGCTACCGGATAGCCATGGATGGCTGTGGTCCACTTGGAATTATGGTGTGAAAAACAGACTTTACTTCTTCTTTTCCTTCCGGCTTGAATTAGTCCCTCGCTGTGGAAGGGTGCAGCCACTCGGATCCTCTGTCTCCATGAAAAACAGACTTTACCGTGGGGCTCTAAGAAAGACTGGGGGTTGAAACCCTAAGACCCCCGGCAATTCTCACCCTGGCTGGACGACATCACAGAGTGACACAGACTGGTGCGAAATGGAGATCCACAAATTAAACAGAATGGTTCATGTAGGCCTACAGGAGATAGACAATTAATTAAGTGGAGATGTACGTAGGCCTACGGATGGTGAACCATATGCGAATGACACTCTGACAGGCACTGAGCCCATAGACCACAATGCTGATGATGTTATAATAATTATATTATAATAAAATAATTGAAATTTTAAAGAATTAAAGGAAAGTTGAAGTTAGATGAATTAAAATGCTCGTTAAAAATGTTCACGCGGGGGCCCTTGACGACGGGGTCCACCGCCATGGCAGAGGTCCACATGGTAAACTGGTTAATCCGGCCCGGGCTGTAGGCCTGCCATTGGTAACAGACCAGCAGCAGGCCTAACTGTAGAAGTTGACTTTTCATCAGTCCCGAGATGGCAGTCGATGGCTCTTTCGCGATATGTAGAATCTGCGTAATAACATCCCAAGTAAGGCTACGTGATTTTGGTGCTACCGATTGAAGATACATCTTATTCTGTCAAAGAGTCTCGTGACAGCTTCGGCTGTTATTAGGCCTATTCTTTCAAAGGGAAGAGAAAATCAAATTAGCTAATCATCCGATGAGGTAGTAGTCCTCATAATTTTAATTTGTAAAACTAATATTAAATTACAGTTAGGCTATAGATGTTGTCAGAAATATGCGAAAAGATGTGAAACTGTACCGATGTTACTTTTAGGTTACCTGCGCATTAGCCTATACAGGCTGTATTTATATACTATTGTGGAATAATGAAATCCATGAAATATCTACGAAATTTTTCCGAATTTCAAACGTCAGAGTTAGAGTAACGTGTCAAACTAAAATTCGACTCCCAACCAGGTTTCAAATCGAAGCACTTGATGTAGAAATTCAGATATAGATACTTCAGAAGAGTTCTTAAAACGGAGCCATATCGTGTGTTATCAAAAGCTTTCTCTGGATTTTCCCTTAAATTTCGCAAAATGGTTAGAATCTCACTTTAGTGTAACGAATAACTGTAAAGATGAACTTAATTAATTGAATGATGATGATTATTGCTTGCCTTGATGATTAATGACTGTAATGACATAATGTAACAAGAGTTTTTGTAGCGCCTTGATAATGTTGCGTTGATATGAAACGTTTATCAATTGGTATTTTATTTTAACGTGCTATTAATTGCAAGTCTGACGATAAGCATTGTGCGCTTTTGACATTCTACGTCTGCTGCTTCTGATTTTTGGTAGAGAAGTACATCGGCTCGGTCGCCAATATGCAGCAAGTAAACAAACATGGCCGCCACAGATTGGGGCAGAATAGAGTGCTGACTTATAGCCTAATATTTCTGCAAAAGTAAGAAAGTAAGTAGGGTCCACGATATAACGTATTCGAGTAGAAAATATTACTTTTTAATACAAACAACAAAGTAAAAACGCAAGTATATAAAGTTTCTGAATATGCTGTGCGCACGGTTTCTAATAACGACCCTGACCCTAACTGACTATCTCGACCTTAAACCTGACCCTAAACGGCCCTCACATCACCTGATCTGACCATAAGCGACACCAGTAAATTTACACACTATATCATTCTATGTTGGTATTTTGCTGTAGTCGGTAGCTCCTCTGAGTAGAGAGCTTGAAGGGGCGCTAGAGCAAATGTGAGAAATAAATAAATAAATAACTTTCAAACTCTTTCTGCCCCTGTAGCTATTGTAAGTCTGTCAGTTCTGCATTATCATTGTCAGAATCCCAAATTTTTGCTTTATGAAAGTGTGCAGAAAAGGCAATTTAGCCTCGACTATTTTATGAACGTTTGACTGTTTTTGATAGTGAGTTGATATTGAAAAGTCTGACTTCTTTATGAACGTGATTTTGTGATGGCATTTCAGCACAAATTGAAGTCGTCTCAAAAAGACAAAGTTCGTCAGTTTATGACCTTCACTCAAGCCGAAGAGAAGACGGCCATCAATTGTCTGTCAGTACATGACTGGAAACTGGACATAGCGGTCGACAACTACTTCCAGGTACCTGACCACTACAGACATGAGTCGAAGGGAACGGCAGTTGATCGCAGAAAGATAGAACAGCTTTTCAACAAATACAAAGGTAATTTTATTAACAGGTTTTTCACAGAAGTTTAAATTTTTTCAACTAATACAAAGGTAATTTTATTAACAGGTTTTTTCACAGAAGTTTAAATTTTTTAAACAAATACAAAGGTAATTCTATTAACAGGTTTTTCACAGAAGTTTAAATTTTTCAACTAATACTAAGGAAATCCTATTAACAGGTTTTTCACAGAAGTTTAAATTTTTTCAACTAATACAAAGGTAATCCTATTAACAGGTTTTTCACAGAAGTTTAAATTTTTCTGGCCATTTTCATTTACATTTTAATACTTTAGTTCTTATTTGGAGAGTTTTTGGTCTTGTGACCATGCTTCGGAGATAACTGTTTACTACTTAAGATGAGATACCAAGACAGATGATGATTGGATGATGGAGAATGGCTACCAAAACCTCAAGGATAAGGCACAACGGAGGATGAAGTGGCGACGTTTTTGCATTCGAACTTGCCTAGGGTTAGAGAACCTGAATAAGAAGAAGAAGAAGATGGGATAATATCATAACTCACCAGTCATATTAATATATCAGAGTGTTGAAATCAAATTATGTAGCATATTTGTGTTTTTCACGTCTAATGACATGCTATTTAATGTTTGACAAATACTCTTCCTGTTTCCCGTTAATTGTGCATTGCATATCTTTTCAGTGGTCCTATGGTCTTAGATTTTGGATGTCTCTGAATGGTCTATAGTTGCTTCTATTCTTTCAGATCCACATGAAGCGGAAAAAATAACTGCTGAGGGTATGATGCGCTTCTTAGAGGATCTCGGATTGGATCCCGAAAGCAGAACCGTTCTTATACTGGCGTGGAAATTCAAGGCAGAAACGCAATGCATTTTCACAAAAGATGAATTCATTAATGGATTCGTACTGCTAGGGTAAAGCAGTAAACAGATTTTTTTTGAAACCATGTCGTTTTTAATATTAATGCTTTACTTAATAGAAAACAAGATATTTAATGTATATGAACTTAATTGGTAGAGTTATATCAACAAACAAGCTTTGTATTTTTTAAATTATATTTTAACCAGCTGGGAATTGTGTCCCAAGGTGACATAATTTTGAATGTCTCTGAATGGTCTATATTTGATTTGATTTTTTCAGAATAAGTGACATGTTAGGCAATTTATGATTGAAATTATTAATAGTGTTGAGCTATTTCAGCGTTTTCATAATATTTTTCATGCGGTTTATTTGGTTCAAATTGTACAGTGATAATTATTAGACTGAAAGTTTATGTAATTTGAATTTTTGCTTGTTTTCAAATTCAGTCTTAACTGTCAGTAGTTTGTTTTTCAGTGTTGATTCAATTGAAAGGTTGCGTGCAAAATGTTCAACTCTAGAACAGGATATAAGAGATCCAGCCCGGCTTAAAGACTTTTATCAATTCACTTTCAACTACGCTAAAAACCCAGGGCAGAAGTGTCTTGGTAAGTAGGGCAGGAAGCAAAGTCACACTGGAAATTGTTTCCATTTTTTTCTTTTTCATGCATTACTGAAAATTTAAAGATTGACAATAACGTAAATCTTTTGAGTTGAATTGATTTGAACATTATGGGGTTCAGGAGTTTCACTTGAACAGCTAGGTTTCATCATGCCAGTCTGTGGGAATGTAATCCTGAAGATTTTTGTCAATCCAGGATTATGCCTAAGTGATGCACACTGAAGGATCGTTGCTGTGTAAAATGGTCGAATTCTATGACTTGAACAATGAAATTTAGGTAAACGTCTACACAGGATAGCCACATTTTTTAGATAGTCATCCTAGGTGTAAACACACTGTGTATTGCAACGAATCACTATGTACAGTGTTTTCTTGGGATACCTATATACTGCTTTATGTTGACAGTTGAATTGTAACTCTTGCAATCTGCAAATATTGAAATTTTGGCTTGGTGTTATTTGCATTTTTATTTCTACTGTTTATAATGGATGACAACAGAATAAAAGAAACTGTGGGTTACTGTATTGATTTGTTTTTCTGTAGACCTGGATATGGCGATTGCTTACTGGAAGATCGTTCTTCATGACAAATTCAAGTTCTTGGATCTTTGGAGTCGATATTTGGTCGTGAGTAAAAAAAATTGAATTTGTAATTTGTCTTCATAATTTATATGAAGAGTATTAACTTTATTTTGTTTATTAAATCAAATATATCTTGTATCATGTGAGCACTGCTTGTAAGCAAATTCAAGTTGACAAGTTCTAAGTTGATACTGTTTATACTAAAATGGAACCTGTCACATTTGGGCTGACATTGCATTTGAGATAAAATGTAAATGTATAAATTACGTCTCCATGTAGCAACCAAAATGGCCTTTAGCCTCAACACTCCATAATTTTTCTATGAATTGTTGAGCAAGAAATCTGCAAGATCTTTTGCCCCTGCTTCCTGTAGAACATTTCTTCAATGACATATTTTGACACTTCTCAAGCCTAAAAATTATAGGTAACTTATACTTAGTCAACTTGTACATGAATACATAATTAATACATGTGCACATTCAATTATGTTTTGTGTGCACAAAGATATCCACTAAATCCTGAAGATTGCTGTTCAGTATATTTGTGATTTGGGACATTTTAGGAACCTATCAGTAATATTCTTGTCACTTCGGTTTACAAGCATTCCTCTAGTTCTTATTTTTCTGGGGTAGTTGTTTTTCAGTATGCACTTTCTTTGGCTGTGACTGTTAGTAATTTCTGTGTTCTGTTGAAACAGAAACATCACAAAAGAGCAATTCCAAAAGATACCTGGAATCTTTTGCTAGACTTTTGCCTCTTTATCAACGATGACATGAGTAACTACGATGAAGAAGGTAATTCCTGCACTCTATTCTTAATCACTCTATGGGGAAAATTGGATAACTGTATGTGTATACAACTACACATGTTTCCATTGTGGCTGTAGGCTATAGATAGTTTATCCTGCTCATCATCTGTGAGTTACGGAGTATGCCAATTAAAATTACATGCCTCGTAAGCTTTCTGCACCGACTGCTGGTTTATGCAGCAGTGGAACATTTAAGTGATTTTATATTTACTTAAATTGTACACCTTCACAACTTGTGATGAGTCTGTATCTGCTTGTGTGTGCGTGCGTTAAGGGGCATGGCCTGTGCTGATTGACGATTTCGTGGAGTATGCGAGGCCAATCATCCAAGGCCAGGGCTCAACAATGCTATAGCAAATACGAGGATCGAAGTGAGCCGCCTTGCTGCTGCTGCTGATGACACAACATCACCATGGCAATAGGCATGTTGTTTCAAGTAGATTTCGTTTGCTGGATGATGGATGATGGGAGTGTTTTTCGCAGATCACGACTTTTACACAGAACCTACAAGAAGCGAAGAAGTTCTCTGTGTATATATAGGACATCCACCCACCCACCCACTGTTCATCACACTTATATAAAATGCTTCTAAAATGGAGTTTCTTAAAACGAACGCTGCTTGCTATGCGATTGCCTGGTGCTGTCCTGAGTTGCCATATACTGTGCTGTCGTCTATGGCTTCTTGAAATATGATTAGCTGAACCTGTTGTGTGAGTCCTCCTCCTTCTAAACCTGCGAGAACTTTTGGTAGCAGAACACTGAAAGTCGATCAAACGGCAGCATTTGTTTGGACTCTGAAGATAGATATTTGGACGCGTGGAAATATCTAGAGAACACGGCTGTTGCTTTAAGTTATTCGTGATTGAATTTGTTGATTGTTTGCCAGGTCAAGCTTAGATCTTTCTTTCTCTGAACGCAATTAATCAGTGAAAACATCGGATGCCAGTTAAGGATTCTTGTTGCCACGTGATCCTCCATTTCATGTTGTTAAAAGAATTTTTCAGATAATTCTGTACAGGACTAGAATGATTTGATAATTAGTTTTTACAAGTATGCGTAGACTGACAAATATACAGATAGAAAACTACCTGTTCCTGTGGATTTAAAGTTGTGGCAGCCTACTCTCACCCAGGGCTTAGTGTGGCCGGACGGTTATGGACGGCGTCAAGGCACTTATTTTCAAATCTGAACGCCGTCCTGCCACTTATGGGTCAGCACAGAATTGAAAGGTACGGAGCATCCAGGCATTTCTTTTTCCACACTTTAAGCACTGCTCTCACCAGAGATTAAATAAATACCAGTGTGGCTAATTAGTATAATAGTTTTGTGGCACTATAATAATGCCATGAAGTAACTACTATTCCATGGTGCTTATGGCACCACAGGAGATTTGTGGCAGACCAGCTTATTCAGTTGCTTATTTAATCATAGTTTCTGGATCTAGGTTGTTAGGTCAATTCTGGCGTCGTGGTAAAATAAGAAAAGTCTATTGACCGAGTATGATTTGAAGTATGATGATTTAAGTATAGAATGAGCAACAGATAAACAGCAACAGATAAACAGCATTTTTTCCTATGCTTTCTACCTTAGAGCGCCTCTGAGTAGGTTTCTTGAAGAGGCGCTATATAAATTCTCGAAATGAATGAATGAACATATTAAGAAGTGTTCTCGTTTGTAATTTGTTTCTACACCGTGAGTCAAAAAAAACTAAGCCAAATTGTTTTGCATATGACTCTAATACCTGATGACTTATCACGCTAAAATTTTCCAAATATTTAGAGAAGTGGACCAAGAATATGAATCCAAAATTTCGTGAGAAAAAGTTGAACGGATAAAAAGATATGAATATTTAAACTTCATATGCCGAAATTGCAGTTTACAAGCAATTTTCTGCCAGATTCAATAAAAAAAGTAAGCTAAACTGTTTTTCTTATATCTCCAATGCCTGATAATTAATCATACCAAAATTTTCCCGATATTTAGAGGATTGAACCAGGAATAGGATTCCAAAATATCATGTAGGCCCTAACAATTTTGAACGGATAGAAAGATATGAATATTTAAACTTCATCTCCAGAAATTTCTGTTTTCAGCAGGTCTGCATGGTGTTCGTTGCGGTTTTGATGCTTGATAGTTCCCAATTTTGGTCTTCAGGGATCCTGGAGTAAAATTAACGGAGTATATTATCGTAATATTCTGCTGTCACAACATCTTCCACCTGTTATCAGAAATCTATAGCCCCAGAAGGCTGTTTTCTTTTTCAACGGAACAGCGCTGGCCAACAGAGCCAAGGAAACCATCGAAATGCTGACAAGAGAGACGCCAGACTTCATTTCTCCCACATTATGGCCTCCGAACAGCCCATATTTGAATCCTGTCGACTATAAAGTGTGGAGCGTGATGCAAGACCGAGTCTTCCAGACAACAATCCATTATATAAACGATCGATCTGAAGCAACCAACGCTTGTTGGAAGTGTTGGAAGGCCTGGACCAGAGGATGATTGACGATGCTGTTGCGTAATGCATGGCGCTAGAGCTTCCGGGCTTGCGTGCAAGCAGGAGGACATTTTAAGCATCTTAATTAATTAAATAATATAATCAAACCATACTGTTGAGGTCATATTGTTAGTTCAATTCTCTACATATCTGGAAAATTTTAGAATGATTAATCATCAGGCATTAGAGATTATAAGGAAACATTTTATTGTATGTAACAGAAAATTGCTTGTAAACTGAAATTTCGTCATATGAAGTTTAAATATTCATATCTTTTTATCCGTTCAATTTTTTCTTTTGAAATTTTGGAATCATATTCTTGGTCCACTTCTCTAAATAATTGGAAAATCTTAGCGTGATAAGTCATCAGGCATTAGAGATATATGAAAAACAATTTGGCTTAGTTTTTTTTGACTCACGGTGTATAACGCTGCTGCTGCTGCTGATGATGATAATAATAACGACGGTAATAAATAATGATCACTGGGAAAGTGATCGGTCTTCAGCCCTCACCAAGATCTGGAAATCAAAATCTGTAAATTACATTCTATTGTCCAGTATTCCATCATCAATCCGGCTCTTGCTTAGACGTCCATGCTTAATAGATTCCTTGTTGTCACAGTATTGAAGGTTAAGCACCAAATTACTTTGTCAACTGTGGCTGATGTGATCTCCAAATATTTCAATTGATTTATTACAGGCAAGAGATAATTCACACCGTTGCCCAATTTGATCTTTTTATGCGTGCCGTTTCTGTTCTTCGCAGGCAGCTTAGCAAGAAATTTTCTTTAAAATTCAAATTGAATTAATTTGACAACCATCGAGAAATAGAATAGACTTCAAGACTTGTCACGGGTCACTTGGGAGACCTAAATTCAAAGAAGTTGTGACAGTGTGGTCACCTGTGTCACAATACACCAAAGATTTGAAGTAGTCATTACAATTTTAATGGTCCAGACAGACTAAATGAGGAATATCAATAAAAATCTTATAAAGAGGAGACTTAATTCTGAAGTCTCACATAAGAATTTTGCAGTGCTAACCGTTTCAGAATGCAATATTGATTGGAGCAACATCTCGGCAGTTTAGGCTGCAGTGTTGCTTCTAATTTGTTACTTTACTTGCTTCTAATTTGTTTTCTATACCTGAGTTGAAAAAGAGAATGGTAAAAACTTTAATATGGATTGTGATGCTATAAGGATCAGAGACATGGACTATGGGGATGGAAGACATCAAGAGAATGGAGGCATTCAAAATGTGGATATGGGGAAGTATAGAAAGAATCGGCTGGAAGGATCATGTAAGGAATGAGGAGGTATTGAGAAGATTTGGTGAAAAGAGATCGATGATATGCGCAAGTAGAGAAAGACAAAGAAGATGAATAGGACACACACTTAGGGGAGACTAGATGCTTTGAACAGTCGTGGAGGGGAAAATGGAAGGGAAAAGAACGAGAGGAATACCCCAGGCAAAGGCTGCTGGACTGGATGATGAAAGACGGATATAGGAAGCTGAAGGGAAAAGCACAGAACAGAGAAGAATGGAGACGTCAAACATTCGAACCTGCCTAGGGACAGAGAACGCAAAGAGGGAGATGAAGAACCTGAGTTGGTGTGATTTCAACATGTAAAGGTTTTAGCCTATACACGCAGTCGTTTTATACAATGTGAACAATATCCACTTATAAGATGAAATTAAAGGCGACCTACTTACTTACTGCAATATACCACAGATAAAAATAATCACACAGTAAAAATAATCGTACATCGTTTCACACTTACACCACAGTATAGATAACGAACAGATGTCATTCTCCAAAATTTTGTGTATAAAATTAAATAGTGTGTCTTAGGCCTTTACAGTCAATTTTTTAAATCTCTAACTTTTAATTTGTCGATTTCTCTTCGCAAATATATTGGACTGAATGCCTTTGTCATCTAAGCAAGACGCGAAATTTTTCTGATCCCCGATTATCACTATACAACTTATCACTAAGTCGCATAGGAGTTGCAATCTTGTGTTTAATAACGAAGGAGCTATATCAACGAGATCTATATTTAGATTCTTGCAAAGGTGTCATGTGTCGTCATCTATTAGCAATGTAGAAAACTAGAACCGTGTGAGTTTCACGATGTTTTTGTTGTTTATAATAAAATGTTTATTAAATTTTAAGAAATGCTTCTTCTGAAAAGCTAAATGTTCTCACATGCACCGAGTCTTTGACTCAGTTATTTAGAGCGATTTAAAGGGCATGGAGTTTTTAATTTTGTCAATACTGTCTGCCAGCGATTTACTTTTTAATTATAACTTTAGGCGCTACAGCTGCATAAAATAGGAATTAAATCACAGTTATGAATATAATTATATTTCTAATGTGATTAAATATCGACGATCCGCAGCTCAATCGCATTCGTCGTGCAGGCAATTTATTTAACAGTTTCTGACTGAAGATCAGAGATGAAGTTGGCGAGGTTCGCAAAGCCAGACCTTCAAGGTTAAGGCCAGACCATTACAGTCTAAAGTAGGGTGACCATTTTCTGGCCATCAAAAACCGGGACACTTTTTGGAAAATATCAATTGTACGTGTGCCTAATTCCTTAACTACAGGGCTATACTATCGTAGGCCGAGTCCTATAGGCTCAGTCAAATTTTATGCTGAGCAGATTTCAGTGTAGAAATCTACAACCTGCTTTAGTCGTCAGCGCAGTGCCCGCAGTACACGCAGTAGCCTGCAGGACTAGGCTACTCTTTTATAATCGAGAACCTCAGTCGGTGCACAGTTGGTTCTCTAGTCCAGAGGAAGATTTCATGTTTCTGGGGCACACAGGATCGAGAGCCCGGTGGACGACCGCTGAGGCGTTCAGCGCCGAGTAGGGAAAGGGGCTTGTGGAGGGAATATGCCCCTACAATTACAATCAATTTTTTTTAAGTTTCCACAATAAAATTACAGCATTTTAAGTTGTCGAAAAACTTTGCTCTAGTGCAGTAACTTCAGGGCTGTCATTAGCGGTCGAACGCCCATTTCGACCCTGGCGCATATCTGGCGAAATCGATACCTAGACTTGGCGCCGCCATATTGTAGGCACCCCTATTACGAGAACTTCTCGTTACACCTTGATGATCCTTTATATCTATTAACTAAACTCACTATAGACTACCAAAGATGTAGCCTAATATAATATTCCAAATAAATTCAGGGCCGGATTAACCAGTATGCCATGTCTGCCATGGCGGCGGGCCCCCCGTCGTCAGGGGGCCCCCCGCGTCTGCAAAAAAAATGTTTTTGGGTGCATTTTCCAATTTATTCAACTTTGCTTCAAGGACATTGTGTAAATTTACGTCAATATTGCTGATTGTTTTTCCTAAGGGGAGCAATTATTTTATTTATGTCGGCCTCTACATCTATGCCAGCTATGATTTATGATTTTGTCCGTATTCCATAATTATGGCCTACTTTTAAAGAAATGGGCCTGAGTGACAAACATGCAGACAGAGAGGGAGAGTTCGGTCTACTAAGAGACAGACGCGTAGGCAGAAAGACAGACAGACGGACGGAGACAGAGATACTCAGATTAGGTTAAACTAAGTTGAACAAAGAGGAACTCTGTTTATATTATACTGGATCTGCAAACTCATACGCTTGCAAGGTGCATGTATTACTGTATCGTATTATCTTTGGCCAGTCTTACAAATGCAATTTATAATAATTATGTCGTGTATAGGAATGCTGCTACATGGATGCGGTGCGTGGGTGGCGTCCAGGCTGTGTAGCTGTGCTGTCCTAATAAGTAGGCCTAAGCATGAAGGTATAGATACGTACAATATAGGCCTGCTGAATATAAATGCAATGTGATTATTACGACATGTATGATATAATTATATAGAAAACTGATTACCGAATTCTGATAAACATCGAATATACCCATTTAGGCATTTAGCTCATTGGACTGACAATGACTGACAAACGCTTAACTGCATTGGAACTTCTCAGCTTTGAGAGTGATCTCTTAGATATTGTTTCCTTTAATGACATTCTTGACCAGTTTGCCACTGCCAAGAGTAGAAAAATGTGAACCATATTTGGCATATAACAGGATTTAAACCGCTAAACTGAACAATATAATCTATTGCAATGACGTTTATAAAGTGTCATTTATTTTTTTCATTAAGCTACACATAATTAGGTTTGATCTACATAATCAATAATAGGCATGCACAAACAGGTGGAACTGTATAGGAAGAATATGGCGACGGAAGGTAATGGTGAATTAAGGGCCCCCCCTGAGAAAATGGCGGCGGGCCCCCCGAGGGCTTAAACCGGGCCTGAATAAATTGACAACTGCTCTTTCGTTATGACTTTTTGGGTTACAAACTACACTTTGTTCTGTGATTTACATCAAACTGACGCTTTCAAGATCCAAGTTTCCTACTTGTCAAAAACCGGGACAATTTGGCCTTTTTGCCAAAGTCGTCGGGACACCGGGACGCACCACAAAAAACCGGGACATGTCCCGGAAAACCGGGACGTATGGTCACCCTAGTCTAAAGCCATAATTTGTGTTTGTGAGTCGGCAAGACACTAGTTTTTTAAAAGAAATCAGTGATAAGCAGTAGCAATATTGCGTATCTTGTAACGCATTGCTGTAACTCGTTACTCTTGCTGATTGCCTGTAAAATGCAAATATACTGCAACATACTTAAGTATGCATGTTACCTGGGCCTATGATTACTGACCCGATGCCGCATGTAGGCTATAATTATGTTCGAAGTGACTAGCGGACCGCCAGGCGGCCGTCCAATTTCAATTACTAGCGGACCGCCAGTCACGTGTAACCTGTCACATGACGAGTCTTGATTTTTGAATATTGTTACAATGGCGGCAGTTACCGATAGTTTGTGTTATGTCGGACAAAAGTTTTCTTGTTTTAATGACTTAGAAAATTGCAAAAAGAGTAGGAAATGAATAACTTTACAAGTAACCTAACAATGCGGGATGCAAAAACGTTGCAATCCATGATGAAGTATGCACCAAAGAAGGTAGCACGTGCAAAGAAGGAGCATCGTGAGGGTCGGTTAGGGTCAGGTTATTCGTGGTGAGGGTCGGTTAGGGTCAGATTAGGCATCGTGAGGGTCGGTTAGGGTCAGGTTAGGCATCGTGAGGGTCGGTTAGGGTCAGGTTAGGCATCGTGAGGGTCGGCTAGGGTTAGGAATAGGGTTAGTGCAGCCATTCATTTAGCCTACATAGGGACCCGCTTACTATAACTATGCCGGAGAAGGGAAACGAGAACAGAGTAGGCCTACCTAAGTATTTAATTCTGTTTTTATGCACTGTACATATAAAATATTTCATCCAGCTTCTATTGAAACTGTTAATCTGCTAATCAAATTTATCATCGTTAATCTAACTTCTATTTAATCTTATGCTGGCGGCTTGCTAGTATTCGTTATTGAACGGCCGCCACTGGCGGTCCGCTAGTATTCAGCATTAGACGACCGCTTGGCGGCTTGCTAGTATTCCGTATTGGACGGCCGCCACTGGCGGTCCGCTAGTATTTGAAATTCGAAGGTCGCCTGGCGGTCCGCTAGTCACACCCAATTATGTTTTGCTTGTGTCCGTAGAGCGTTGCTATTGTGCCGTTTTAATGAATCAACTAGTATACTTCTTGAAACCTGTAACACTAGTCATCATACACTTGCAAACATTATGTTACTAAAGTAGGTAAATATTTTTAAATCAGTAAGCTACGTGTACCAATTAGTGTTCCCTCCAATATTTTCGTTGTGAGTGCGCTGGAACTCTGTGTGAATAGTTATATTTTGGAGCTATGCACTGGCCCATGCAATACTGCACATAATTATATTGACGTTCACACTAAAAACAATAAAATTATATAAATCGTAAAAATAAAAAAATAAGTTAAATTTGTTTTTGATTGTCTGTATCTTTGCGATTATCAAGCGAGTGCACAATCTGACACATCCCTGATCCAGATTGATTGTTTGACCATGGTCAAAGGTCTTGATTCTTATCAGACTATTCAGGAGTTTTTTCAAACTATTTAGCGATATGAGAATGATTTTATGCTGATTTGTCATTCTGATGTGCTGTCTTGATTCTGATTTTTTGTTTTAGACGGATATGAAGGAATAGGAAATTTAGCACATTAGCAACAACAGCGATGGCTGATGACGACGCAAATGGGGACGACAACACAAATGCAACCATCTGTCAACAACAAGAAACAACCGAAGAGGCTTCGTTGCAACAGCCGCAGAAGCAGTGTAGCAGTGCAGTAAGAGAAGAGCAACAGCAGTCAGTGGAAGTGCAACAACCAGAGCCTGAAGAATTGAGGAGCAATGAGGAAGTGTCACAGGACACCAACAGGGAACAGGCGGAGGAGAATATCCAGAGGGCTGAGAGTAACAGCATCCCTCCATCTGTAGAACGAAATGGCAGAGGTATCAGGATGAGGATGGCGGATCAGAACAACAGTCGGCAGATTCAGCAGCAGCAGCATCTCCTGCTTGGCGTCAGAGATCGTCTCTTCCATGCGCTCTTCTATCGAGTTGCGATGGCCTACGCTCGAGCGGTTCCGCCGCACTGCAGGGTCATCTTAGAGTGCTTTGCTCTCTTCAAGGTTAATCTCGGCTTCTGTTACAAGCTATTGTTTCCCGAGACTTTGTAGCCATATAGCAATATTATTATGGTTAAATTTAAATTTTAGTTTTTGTGTGAACTTGATAGAATTTGACTTGCGTATGCAGCGGGGAAAGGCAACATCATTGATCAGTTTGTTGCCTCTCACTGTTCCACTTAGATTGTTATTCAATATACTGTAGCAGTGTGGCATACATTTAAATTATGGCACTATGTGTGTTGACAGGTGGGGCAATTGATACATTTCAATACCTTTCTCTTTAGCTGTGGCTGGGTTTGGAGCACCTCTGAGCATAGGTGCAACCACCCTATGTGACCCACGGGACGTGTCACCCCCAACTTTAGAGTGGTCCCCTAACTTTATTATTATGGTCTCCCCAACTTTTAGGACGTGATTCATTATGGTTCCCCCCAACTTTTAGGACGTGATTGCACCTATGCCTCTGAGTAATTTTATTGAAGAGGCTTTACATAAATATTTGGAATTATTTTTTGATGCATGGCTTCTCAAGTAAATGGACTGATACAGTTACTGGAAGCCACACTGTTAAAGTCAGTGTTGCTGTATTTGTTTGATGCAGGCGGTTCTGCTTCTGTTCATCCTTGTCTACGTTCACATTGCGTTTGCACGCGGTCCCAGTCACTGCCTGCAGACGGTGGAGAAGGACTGGCCAAGGAACGGTATACTGCGCGTGGAGATCGTGAGAAATGCACCGGATAACTACACCATCCTCAACTCATACAGGAAGGAATATCACAACATCCGCTTCGAGGAATTGATCGGAGGTGACGGTGGTGCCGGCGAAAGAGACGGAAATGTTACGGAGCATGCTGCTTCGGCTGCAGTGGCAGACGATAATGGGGAGACGGGTCCTGTTCACGATGATGAATTGATGATGCTGGCGAGACAACTACCGGATATTGAGCAGGAGGAATGGACTTTCAGTGTTGCTGAAGATAACACGACTCAGCCAAGTACGGTGGAACAGAAGAAGCAGGAAAAACGACTGAATCGAGAGCTGTTGTCTGCCACGCTGTCTGAATTTGAAATGCTGCTGTCAGTTGGTAAGACGAATGAAATGCATCTATGTCATCTTTTCTTCTTTGGCATCTTTTAGGTCTAGTCATGCAAGGGGAGGGGAGGAAAGCGAGAGCTAATACTCATGTTTGCACCATTTGAAACTTGTTATAGCGCCTCTTCAAGATTCAGAGGCACTCCCGACTACAGCGTGGACACTGAATCGGAAGCACAAAGCCCATGAATAATTGTGAATGAAGGATTTGCTATCAGGATCCCTACGCAGTGTCTTGAGGTGGATTCGAACCCACAACCTTCATAATAATTAATGAGCAGAAAAGATTTTTATCAAATTGTGTTGCCAGGTCGTGTGGCATGTAGTTTCTGTGCACTGATCTATTCCTGTTTACCTATGGTGTTTTTTTATAAGATGTTTGAACATCAGGCAAAGCACGGTTGATAAACAAGGACCTTAAAAGTGTGGCAGCCATCCAAACGGTGGTAGGGAATGTGACCTAATCAATTAATTGAAAATCAGAGTGGTCAATGTCAATCACAGCGTGACTTTAGGATTATGATAACAAGGATGATTAAGGTAGTGATAGAAGGTGGTTATATTATTGAAGATGGCTGTCATTTTGATTGTGGTGATGAAGATGATGACTGGTGTGATTATGACTATGAAGATATGAAGATGGAAAGATCTGCACAATTGTCAAGAACGAAGAATTTTAAGGATGATCTTGATTTCTATGACGACGATGATAAATGTATCTTTGATAAATGTGGTGCATATTGGTTGAACCTAATGTTCAATTGTTTCAGTCTGGCCTGAGGAGAGGTACATTGTCGAATATTCACTTGAATATGGATTGCTTCGACTGTCTCCAAAGACCAGACAGTCGCTTAACGTCACTGTCATGCTGGTCACCCTGGGTAAGAGTAACCTTTTAGCAATGTATTTTAATGTGGTTTGGTTGGATATGAAATGTCTTTTAGATCCATACACTTTCGCCAATGCGTGATTTGGTTGATTTATGTGATTGTGGAAATAAATTATCTGATTTTGTTTGTGTCTTGCTAGTGAAATGGCTACATTCTTGCTTAGAAATTGAATTCTTCTAAGAATATCTGGAATTATAAGGAGCACAAAGCAAAAGCAAGTGCATTGATTGTCAGTGCTAGAAACTTATATTTGCAGTTCTATAGCTGTGATATATGTTATTGTGGTCCTTGAACTTATAGAATTTTCACTGTTTATTATCAGGTAGCGTACATGTAATACATTTTCTGTTTATCTCTTAGGTGATTTTTTGATATAATTATTCAACTTATTTAATTAAACTTCATAATTGTTATTATCTCACATCTATTTTCATTTCTGCACATATTATGTTAAGAAAGCTGACAGACAGGGTTTGTGTTGTCACGCAATCATCATTATGACCTATCAGTCTCTGGCCATTTTTGCTCGAACCTCTTCTGTGCAGAACCGTGCCTTCTCGGTGGTAGAACCCTCGTTCTGAAATGCTTCGCTCCTTTTTTTCTAGAACTCCTCAGGCATTCCTATCTCTCATCTGAAGACAGTTTGACCATGCCGGGGGTTGGGTTAGTGCCTCTAAGTAGTCCCCTTGAAGAGGTGCTGTACAAATTCGTCTAATGAATGAATGAATATGGAAGAAAATAGCTGAGGTTAACTAGTGTTTGTTGTTGCTGTCTAGATCCAATGAAGGACAAGTGCTTTGGCGATGGACTTAGTCGCTTTCTTTTGGATGAATTTCTTGGCTATGATAACATCCTGATGTCAAGTGTCAAGCATCTAGCCGAGCAGGAATCCAGTGAAGGTGAGTGGTTCAAATGAAGGTCACTGTTGTAATTACATTAATTGGTAATGTAATGTACCGGTAATGTAATGTAAATCTTCGAGAATTTCTCAGTGCCCACAAAAGCCATGTTAGGGAGACCAGCTTATTCACCGACGCTAGATGTTTCTATGAATATTGCCAGCCACGCCAGTTGTTATTTAACTTTTGTGTCATTTTCGCTGTATTTTTTTTATCTAGGTGCAGAACTTGCATATTAATTTTTAACATGCAGTACTTTATTACTTATATATCAGACTTATAGTTTTTATATTTATCCTGCACATTTTATATGATTAATGGAGAGAAGGTACAGTTAGGTTGCATTGTATCAGTTTTGTTCTTAAAATGTTGCTTTTCCTGACTGACTGTGCAGGTTATCTGCGGAATGTGGTGACTGGTGAACACTTTCACTTTGTCAGCTTATGGATGGCCAAAACATCGTTTGCCGTTGCCACAATCATCATGCTTGCATTTGTACGTCAGTCAGTCAGTCATTGAAACTAATAATAATTCATTTTAATTCTCTGGCTGCTTCATAAAGTTGTTCATTACTTCATAAAGTTGTTCATTACTTCATTCTCGAGCATTTGTTTGTTTAATCAAAATAGTTAATTAACTCAGTACCTTGGTGCTCTGGAATGATGCTCTAAAATTTGGTTCTGCAGACACGGCAGATTTTGCCATAGGAAACTGATCTTCGTTTGTACATGTGGATTTTTTCTTTTTCTTTAAATATTTAAATTTTTTGGTGAAGCATCTCAGCTTTGCAGCCAAAGCTGGAAAAGTGGACAAGCCGTCCTCGTGTTGTTATATGAATTATTATGTTTGTTTTTCAAACAGACTTGCCTTGTTATAGCCACTAAGGCAGCAAGTCTGTTTGAAAAACAAACTAGCCGTGGTAGAAACTCTGGCATTTGTCTACAGTGATGCTTCTTGATTTATCTGTGTTTCATTTCTATAATGAGTTGCTGTGTGTTGTTGTTTTGTCAGACTCTCGCGATTTCGATGCTACTCCGATATTCTCATCATCAGATATTCTTTTTCATACGTACGTACAATCGTCTCGTTTGATTCGATGTCTTTGTCTGGCCATTTATATAGCTCTTTTGCAACCTCACAAGGGTGCTAGACATTATTGAAGGATATTCTTACTTACTAACTTAACTTAATATTGCTGTGTAACATACCGGAATGGGTGCAATTTCAGGTGGCTTGACAAATGTTACACAAGCTGTGTGCTGGGGAGTAGTACGTATTTTTAATGGAAGACTGCTCCAGAAGGATGGTCCAATGCATGAAAAAGTATGATGTGCCATTTTCGTCATAATTAAGTCCGGCCGCATCAAGTAGGAAAGAGGATGGAATGATTGTCGATGAGGTTAGAGTTCAAGATCGGAATGCTTTGATTGGAGACAGAAATGCATTGTCGATCCTCCATTCAATTATTATTTTCCTTTGACTGCACAGTCATCTGCAGCAGTTTTCTTTATGGCTGATCAGAATACTGTAATCAACCATTTTGTTTGTATGTTTGTTTGTATGTGCACTTGTTATAGCGCCCCTTCAAGCTCTCGCTACTCAGAGGCGCTCCCGAATGCAGACACTGCATCGGAGTTTCACGCCGAAGCACTGAGCAATTATGAGTGAAAGACTTGCCCAAGGTCCTTACGCTGGAAGTTGGATTCGAACCTTGAACCTTCCGGCTCCAAGGCAACGACGCCACCACTACACCACCGCGCCCCACTTGGTGTTTATGACAATGAAAGATCAGTAGCAAACTGAAGGAAGGATTGAACCAGTTATTGTAATCTCTGATTTTTAGCGTAATTCATGTGATCTCACATTCATTTAAATTTGTTGACTGAATATTTCTTAAATTATAAATGTCTCAGTGATCTATCCTCGAAGTTTATTTAGACAGACTGATGTGCTACTGAATTCGTTCGGTTTGTCTGTTCAGTTGATTTACTTCAGATGCTGGAACTCAATCGTGTCGTTGCATTTCCAGCGGCTCCTTTGCTGACCGTCATTCTCGCTCTTGTTGGTAAGTCACGGCTTTGTCTCGACCATTGCCTTTCTCTCTGCACCGTGGGTCTCCTTTTAATGAATTTTATAACTGCGCAACCCCTTCTTTCCTTTCGCATCCTCCATGGTGAATTACTCAAAATCTGACGACAGTGACCGTTCTTTTAGTATTTTTAACTGCACAGATGTGCCTCTTCGACTGCACAAATCCATTTAGAATTGCACATTTGTGCGTAACTGCACGCTAATAAAGCCTGCCTCATCTCTGAGTGTGTTTTGTATATCACTCATATCTGTTGTTGCAAAACTAGCTCACTTTTAACTGACCTTCCAATAGAAATTTATAAGAAGAAAAGAGCATTCTCTTGAGCTATCCCTAAGGTTGCCGTTATCTTACCTCCAGCATTTAAGGGTAGATGGCCAGTTCTTTCCCATGCCACCCCCCTTTTTACATCGATCGACAGTATAATTATGGTCATTGTAATTATTAAAGCCGAGTTGGCTAGCGTGTGCAGGTGGAGCAATACCAATGAAGAGTTGTTCGCATATGATTGAAACTTTGTTGCACTTGGCTTTTATTCTCGTGTCTACCTGTTTGTGTTGGTTTGTATGTTCGTAGGGATGGAGGCAATCATGTCGGAGTTTTTCAATGACACGACGACTGCTTTCTACGTCATTCTCATTGTTTGGATCGCAGACCAATATGACGCCATCGGCTGCCATACGAACATAAGCAAAAGACAATGGCTGAGGTAATGACCTTCGTGGGTTACGTATGACCTCTACTTCATCTTCGTCATCTATTGCTTTGGTTAGGAATATAAATACATCTTGTTTATTTTATTTATTTATTTATTTATCCATTTCTATAGCACCCATTCAAGCTCTCTACTCAGAGGCGCTCCCGACTACAGTGCGAACACTGCATCGGAATCTCATGCCGAAGCAATTGCAAGTGAAGGATTTGCTCAGGGTCCCTACGTGGCGACAATAAACAGCATTACTGTTTGCCTCTACTCTGGGCATACTGGCGCTGACCTACTGGTACCTGCAACGTGTAGTTCTTGGGCGAAAGCATACACAGTGCGGCATGGATGACAAGCTGGTCATTGCACCACCTGAGGAGATTCAACACTCTTCATCTTTCTCTGATCGTTCCTGGTAGCTCAGCTATGCAGCCATAGTTACATGAAATTTACCAGATCTGTAGATTCAGTGACATCCAATTCTTGTAAAGATGATCATTTTGATAAAGAGGCAACTTGTGTATGAGATGGATGACAAGTGACTGTCACACTGAACTGGATGGGCGGAGGAGTCATAGGGGGGCGGAGGGGTAATAAAGGGGGAGGGGTCATAGCCCAATAGTCTTCACCTTTGTCAAACCATCCAAAAAGAAGTAAAACATTAAGCAGTGATTAAAGTTTGTCAGCTAAGATGTGCTAGTTCATTGTAGAATACAGTGCTTGCTTCAACGTGAACTGCTTTGTGACACTGTGCCTGTGAATAAGCTATAGAAATTTATAGTTTACGATTACAATTACAGACCTGAGCTCATTCAATTCATCTCATCTGGCGTTGATGAAAGAATGAAAGTAACGTTGATGTTTCTTTCAGATTCTTCTTCTTGTATCACTTTGCGTTCTATGCCTATCACTATCGTTTCAACGGACAGTTCAGCGGATTGGCACTGCTCACGTCGTGGCTGTTCATCCAGGTTAGCTATTATATGTTGGCTTCATCTCACATCTGTGTATGTACTGTATGTGCCAACTTTATTTAAAACAGGAATAGTTACTTGAGGTGAGCTTCTGTGTTGAATTGATTAACTAATATTTACATATTTTTATTTTGCTGTTTGTTTGACTCGTGGTTAAAAATTCAGTTTGGCAACAGCAATTGGCGTGATCAGCAGGGATCGAGTTAGCAAAAAATGTTGCAAAAAGTGAGCATAATTAATCATGGACACAGGGATTTCCCATTTCTTGTGCCTACACTGTTATGTCAGTGTGCATTGATAGCTGTGAATTACCTTAGTGATGTTAGTTATAGGTAGCAATAGAGAAGAAACGGTTATACTAAGTTAAGGCTAGGCAAATTAAGCCAAGTTGTATGTGGTATATTTAAAAGATGCAGCGATAGAAGAAGTGGAGATCACAGTAAGTTTGTGGTAATGTTGTTTAGCTGGTCATTTTCTGGCCTGTCGTTCGCTCTATGTAAATGACGAGATGTTGAATGTGCATGCAAAACTATATTGAGTCTGAATTGAGAAAAGATGTTTCTCTATGAGGTTATCTATAAATGACTTGCTGCTAATGTTGATGCCTTTTTGCCTTCATTTTGCAATAAATTTTGTCCTTTTTTAGCATTCCATGATCTTTTTCTTCCATCACTATGAACTCCCAGCCATACTGCAGCAGGCAAGTATTCCAGAACGGACGACGGACCACAGCCGAACACCAGCACCTCCTCGGGCGGAGACCAACGAAGAAGAGCAGGCACCCAACCATGACGACAACCATCTCGAAGAACTGCATGACCTGATGGCAGAATTACACGCTGAACCGCAGAGTCCAGGAGGCAGGATGAGGGGAGCAAGTAATCCGGCAATTTCTCGTGCATCACCCAGAGAAAGAGGATTGGAGAGAGGTGTGGAGGAGATGGCTGAAGCTTTTGATATAACCGTTCCTGCGTATCCTGACATGGTTTTACGTTCAAATCTAGTCCCCGATGTGGCATACACTTCCAGCAGTGCGCCGTGCGTGTCACCACCAAACACAACTGCAGACAACGTAGGAATCGTAGCAGATCAGTCAAGTGAACGTTTAGTGAACAACATTCTGGCTGATAGCATCAATAGTCAATTCCAATTAGGGGAAATTAATGATGTTACCAGGACAACTGACTAGAGGCGATGTTTGGGTAATTGGTTTGGTGTCGAATAATGATGTACAAAAATGCCACAAATCTCTTGTTTATGTATTACACACTGAATTTATATTATTTTCTCGCATGACAACATTTACAACACACATAATATTTTTGTTCAAACAACTTGCAAAATCTTTAAATAGTAATATTAAATAGTCATAATTGGCATTCAGAATCTCAAATGAGGTGTAGGACCTACAAGATGTACAGCTCACTGTCCTTGTACCATAGGCGTAGGAGACGGGGGTCCAGGGGGGGCAAATGCCCCCCCAAATTTCGGGCAAGTGTGGTTTTTCGGGCAAGCAGTCCGGGAAAAGTAAAAAAATTTATGAAGAAATTAAAAAAATTCGGAATTTAGACTAAAAAAAAAAAAAAAAAAAAAAGGTCGTCAGATTTTTTCGGGCGGAAAAGTAACGGAATTTTCGGGCAATTTCGACCGGACGACTAAAAAAAAAAAAAAAAAAAAAAAAAAAAGGTCGTCAGATTTTTTCGGGCGGAAAAGTAAAAAGTTACGGGAATTTTCGGCCGGACGGAAAAAAAATTTCGGGCAAAAGTTAAACTTTTGCCCCCCCACTCCTGAAATGTCCCCTACGCCTATGCCTTGTACCAAATGGTAACTGGAAGCACAACACAATCGGTCAAATAATACACGCAAGAAAAACTGGGTACAATTGTTTTGACATGTGTAGCTGCATTCGACCTGAAATATCCTCGTAAACCTGAAACGGATACAGAGCATCGGCATCCATCGTTTCTTAAGAAGATCAGTTTACAATTCTACGCTTGTTCGTTCAAGTCATGATGTAAAGAACCGTCTACAAGGCCGTATCCAGGGGGGTGTTTTGGGTGTTTGAACACTCCCCGAAATGGAAAATGCAGAAAAAAATCTATTGCATTTTCTAGTTCGTCATGCAAAAAATCATGAAAAAGTGATGAAAACACCTCCCGAAATGAAGTAAAAGAATTTGACGGCGAAAATATTTAACAGATTTCAAGCGGATGACTAAAAAAGGTCATCAGAAATTTTGGCGGCGAAAATGGAAAATATTTCACAGATTTCGACCGGATGACTAAAAAAAAGGTCATCAGAAATGTTGGCGCGAAAATGGAAAATATTTGTTAGATTTGGCCTCCACTTAAAACACCCCCCAAAATAAAATCCTGGCTACGGCCTTGACCGTCTACATAAAAATCCTTCAAAATATAAAAAAAATATATAATTATATCATCGCGATTAATGTACACCCTTCGAGAAAAACTTTATACACCATCAGATCATGAACAACAACAACATTGGCAAGAACAATTATTAATAGCAAAATGGAATCGGACACTAAACCTGAATTTTCAATAAATCTACCAAAAATGGGAGCATCCCGCATAATGACAATGCCTTTAAAACTTGTAAAAACAATACCAGTATAATATTGAAATCTCCGACAATAATATAAGCTTGTCTATCTATCTGTAGAGAAGCACATCAACATGTGGCATGAAAAGAATAGCAGCAGATGTGGGCATATGAATATACCTGGTGAGAAGTTTATTCAACACCTGGATAAGCTCTGTAGAAACAATCTTGAATGACTGAATAGAAATTATGCCAAGAAATGAAAGATATGAATTGTGCCTGGCCTTTTATTCTCCCATATGGGGACAAAATAGATACCTCCTAGCAATCACAAAACTTCACAAACTATGACACGAAAACCTGTGCAGGCACCTGGTTTAGTTATTCAACCCTAGTTTATGTTGCTGGGTGGGGAGCATCTCTAAGCATGGGCGCCCGCAGAAATTTTTGCAGAAGGGGGCAAAATTAGTACAATGGTCACTGTTAACCATTTTAGTGGCAACAGCTTGAAAATCCAATGCTGGAAATTTAAAACACTGGTATTTTCAAAGAGGTTTCTCAATGCAAATTTCTGAATTTCATTTTGTGCATCATTTTTAATATGAATAGTTTCCTCATTGAGAAGAAATACGTTAAAAATAAAAAATGATGCTAAAAAATTAGGTTCGTTTAATGCAAAGGAATTTGTTAAAACACAAAAGTAGTAGTTAAAAAATAGGTGTCAATTTTCCAGGAGACAAGTGCCCCCTCTTGCCCCTGTGTGCGGGCGCCCGTGTCTCTGAGGAGTTTTCTTAGAAGAGGTATCATAGTGATGTGTAATTGTGTATGTTTGACAATGAAAGTTTCATTATAGGTAACCGAAGCAATGCTGACACAATGCCAGATATTTTTGATATAAGAACAGTTTCGAGAACAGTTTGCAAATATAAGCTCAAAAACAACTGCTAACAAATTCTGTACCCTAAAAAACCTCAGGATGATCAGAACCCTGATTATAGGTAGCATTTGAAACTCCACACCCTAAAATGATGATCAGAAACCTGATTATGGGTAGCTTTGAAATTCCGTACCCAAAAAAACCTTAGGATGATCAGAAACTTGATTATGGGTAGCTTTGAAATTCTTAATTACAACATTATCAGCTAACTCAAACGAGATTATTAACAACAGAGTAAGTTCAAAATATATGCACTCAATAACTTTCCTTTTTAACTCGTACATTCAACGCAACACACTCTTTCACTCTGCAGCCTTCTCGTCGGCCGCTTGTTTCAGCCATTCGATGACGACTGCTTCATTCCGTGTTGTCCAATCGATGTTCATCTCGATTCGATCCAAAGCCTGCGAAACGGAACGGAGATTCTCGCCTTGAAGATGCTTCGTAAAGAACTCTTTCACCTGCAAATCATCAAGACACACAGTTTCAGTGTTAGCTGAAAACATTTTATTGGTTCTAAATAGAAGTACAGCCGGAAAAATTTGTGGGGTGTTGCAGAGTGCAGGGTCAGTTTTTGAAAATTGATTATTCTTTGTGCCAAAATAATATTGTAAGCTCAGGTTGAAATAAATTAAATTTAAAGAAAATATTAAAAATTCCAAGGAATTCTTGGCAGGTCACGAGACCTGTCAAGCAGGGACCTAAGGCAACGTCGTCACTGCATCATTTCTGGGGCTAAATACTTTCTTACAAGCCTCTACAGACCCTCTTAGCGCTGTGTTTGTACGGTTGACACATCATCTGACTAAAGTATAACCAACACAGCAATCCAGAAACAGGATCCAATTTAGTTGAGTGAGCACCAGGAACTCATCCATCCAACTTCCAAGTACCAGTACTAACCTCATCCAACATTGCGTAGAGTAACCGGCGGTAATCAACACCACCACCACCACCACCACCACCACCACCACCACCACCACCACCACCACCACCACCACCACCACCACCACAGAAGCAATACATTAAAGATACACATAAATTTACCACTACAATGCAGCAGAAGAAACGAGTTACCTATAATGCAATGGTACATAACATGGTAATTTTGCCATGAGAACTTTAACTGTACATGCAATGCAACACCAAAAGATGGACAAGAGGTGCGAGTTAAATGAGATCACCTCGTCGTAGTCGAACTGCGTACTGAAGTGACCAGCTGAAGCGAGAATGATCCTTTTCATCTTCATCATTACATTGTGGTACCTAAAACAAAAACATTCCTCATTTTCCAATGCACTTATAATCGCTACACTGCGCCGGTGAATAAGCTGGTCTTCCTGACTTGGGTTTTGTGGGCGCTGAGAAATTCTCGAAGATTTACATTACATTACTGCATTATGCACAAGCATCTTCATCAAGTATGAAATCATTCATAAAACATGTCTGCAAAAAAGAACAACTTGGGACCCTCCCTCTCCTTGTTCCCATTTGCCCTTACACTCTTCCACCCTCCCTTTACGGACACCTGCATCAGAAGATGACTTGCTATAACACTCCCTTGCTGAGGAGCAGAGCTTGACGGCTGCTAGGTCAGAGACAGGTGTATGTATCAAGAAACTTTATATAACACCTTTAAAGAACTTCACAATGTCCTACATGTATCTGATCTAATCACATGTGTGTTAAAGGAACCAGAAATTGTATGCTAAACAGAATCACAACCACACAATGGATGCTGAACAGAATCACACCCAAACAATGGATGCTGAACAGAATCACACCCAAACAATGGATGCTGAACAGAATCACACCCAAACAATGCATGCTGAACATGATCACATGAAATGACAGGTAAACACTCACACAGTGGATGTGTAATACACTACAGATGAAGCCACCTATTCTTCACCACTAAATGCCGTTCAATTCACGGCAAACATTAAACCGACCTAGCGTAGAGAGTATTCCAGTTGGCTCTAACGAATCTCCACGCCAAAACACGACCAGCGGGGTTGTTGGCAATTGACTGAATGACGGACGGTGTCTCCGCACTTCGCACTTTTGACTCATCCAACGACAACAAAAGAAATCTAAAAACATCAGTTATGCAAGATATCAATCAAACTTGTACCACAAATGAATATAAAAAAAACCAAGAAAGTACACATTTAGCCAAATTAAAATTCTAGACATAACTGGAATTTCAAAATAATCATTAACCCTTTACCCGTTTGCCCCGAGAATATCCGCTGAAAACACAGGCTTAACGGGAAAATGAACGGGTAAAAAGTTAATCACAGTTGAAAGAGGTAACCAGTTAAAAGTCGGGTTTTCATGGGCAGTAAGTTTCAAAAGATTTACACACAGCAACGTAAAATTCAGAAGCAACTGTGTCGAGTTAAAGTCATATCAAACAGAAATGATGGACAATAAAACTACATCGTAAGCTGAATTCAGCAGTAGCACAGATGAAAACAAATTTTAACCTTATGACGTGTAGCTCCGAAGTCTTTGAGAACTGACATAACAGATATAACATAACAATGACGATTTCTAAGGCGCCGTAACACAGTTACAAGGGCGCCTCACGCCTCCTTACCTGGTAAGCTTCAGTCCATCATTGGTGGCAGCGAGCGCCTGCAGCAGCTTGCTCTTCTCGGAAGGTGTCTGAGTCTGAAGGAAGCGTTTCCAAACGTAGTCCCACTCTTCGTCCCCACCGTACTTCACACCCGTCACGTACACGACGCTCTTCAGGTTTGGATCGATGCTGGAAGACAAGACCAGCCCATTAACCCTTCACTACCAAGAAATAGTAAATCCTATATACGGTCGGTCAGTAAAGGGTTAAAGCTTACTCAGTGCTAAAAGTGTGAAAAAAGAAGTGCCTGGACGCCCCTTACCTTTCCGAAAGAAGTGCCAGGATGCCCCATACATTTTCAGGCGTGCTGGCCAAATAAGTGGCAGGACGGCATAGAGATTTGAAAATAAGTGCCAGGACGCCGTCCATGACCGTCCTGCCACACTTTAAGCCCTGAGTTTACTCCAATTGCATGAAATATTGATTTCTGGCCTATGGTTACTTTGGTTAGTCATTTCTTACATTATCTCATCCTCTCATTACGAGTACAAAGTTGAGCTTTATAGTACTATACAGACAAGTTAATTAAAGGTCAATACAAGAAAATATCGCTCTGCTCAGGTGAGACTTTAATCTAACTTTTACAAGTACAGTGTACTGCAGAAACTGATTACGATTGTCCATAGTGAGGCTTGTTTAGAGTGCACCTAATGGCACCCTGCCTCATCTACCAATGCAGCAGTGCACAACATATAAGTGTTCACACCATACAAAATTACTACGTTGTAGAATAGAATGAACATGGAAAACCCACCTGACATTGTTTTTCATCCAATTGTTGAAAAGCGTCTTCATTTCATCGACGACATTATCTCGGAATCCTCTTCTCACCGATTCACTCAGCACTGTAGCCGTCAACAACCTTAATTAAGCAGAAGAAGAAGATTAAGAACAATTATGCACATACTGCTTCAGAGTACTGCATTATTAATTATTATTATTTGCAGTCATGATAAAACTTAGTCTGCTTCCAACAAATGCCATTCTAACAAAAACTATAAACAGCGCTGTAGTCAAGTTGTCATGCAACCTCAACCTCAGCCTGATGGACTTGCAGACTAAAATTGTGCATGCGAATAGTAATCCTGGAAGAACGACACTCCATTGTGGGGCGCGGTGGTGTAGTGGTGGCGTCGTTGCCTTGGAGCCGGTAGGTTCGAGGTTCGAATCCACCTCGCCGCGTAAGGACCTTGGGCAAGTCCTTCACTCACAATTGCTCAGCGCTTCGACGTGAAACTCTGAAGCAGTGTCCGCTCTGCATTTAGGAGCGTCTCTGAGTAGAGAGAGCTTGAAGGGGCGCTATAACAAGTGCACATACAAACAAAACAGAAAAGTGGCAACAAGGTTTGTCAGCAAACTTGCTATGCCCATAATTTTTTTATACAGTAATCGCACTGCGTTGACCATACTGGGGACGAGTGATCTCGTCTACTGCATATTCATTCGTCAATTCACATATGAGTTACCTCGTCCCTGGCGGTCAAGGGGTTAATGCAGAAGGAATCAATCGGCTGTAATCAGGAGATCATCCAGATGAGCAGTTCGCTACGCAAATTAAATCGAAGCCAATAACTCAAAGAAAAGAATTATCAGTCAAAACGATTAATAATTATTTCTGATTGGAATACAACTCACTTGCTAGTATGTGTCGTGTCTTCACGCTGTAATTCTATCTGCTGCGCTTTCAATAGATTTGACAGCAAGTCTTGTAAGTACGTCTGTGAGCACAACAAAATAAAACCAATTCAACTTCAACATTTTCCATATATTCCAACTTCTCTCCACCTTCTCCCTAGCAACTGATCGACTTGAATTCCAATAAACTGGATGGAGTTTGGTCGTCAAGATAAGTCAAGCAGTCTACTATTTAAAGAAACATTATGACAAAAATCACAGACATTTAATTTAAGTTTGTAGACAAAATAGCTGCACAAAGCAAGAATAATACTTTAGAAAATAATGCTTTAGAATATTATCCAGCATTTCCAAAATATCCAAGCAGCAAAGTACTTAAATATAAATTGTCTAAACATATGATTCACAATAAACAGTACTAATAATACTATATTACAACACCTTACTTTACTAACTTGGTCTCATATGAAAGAAAACAACAATGCTCCAGTGCAAAAGAAGAACTTAGCTACTGTCATGAGCCACATTATAAAGAGTTCTACAGATGAATCTGAGCTAAAATAATAATAATAATAATAATAATTTGTTCTGTTTGTCTGTTTGGAATATTTATAATAACAACAACAATAATAATAATAATCACGAGAATTTATACGGCGCCATAACATAGCTACGCTGTTACAAGGGTGCCTTACAAAAATACTAAAAATAATATCAACACTGTAACAAACAATTTAATGTATACAGCTGGAAAGTGAAGACTAAAGATACTTAATATAAGAGACTAAACAGCAGATGAAATACCGTGAAATAGCTGAATTCAGGTCTCGTCTCCAGAATGTCTCCAACGTATCCGAGACAACTGAGGGCAATCTGCAATGGAACGTAATCTGTCTCGGCCTTCAGATAACGAGACAGATCCAGCGCAACAGTCACATTCAGATGCCCAGATCTGTTCAGAAAAAGTGAAACCATTAAATTCGTAAATAAACAGGAAGCAGCACAACAACCAGACGAATACACTAAACTGCTAGAAACACAACACAGTTGACCAGATTTGCATTCTGGCAATGTAAGCTTATTTTGAACCAACAGAAATCACATTTTCAGAGGATCCAAAATGAATGTTATCTTGATGTGATTAGCACCACTGAAAAGAAACAGATAATGTAATGAAAGAGGGAGACTGCATTAATATGAAAGACAGGAACACAAAGCATGAACAGTTTGTAATGTATAGCATTGTCAAAAATGAATTACTAGCTGTAGAGTAACAGTAGCATTTGTATGTAAATAATTATATATATAATTATAATCATTATTATTATAATTATATATATATATATATATATATATAATGTTCCTTATTGCTACTAAACAACTATTCCTTTTAGTATTGATAATGCTATACATTGCAAACTTTTCATGATTTCTGTTAGAAACTATATTCATTACACATCCAAGTCTTTGTATATGTCAATGCAGTCTCTCTTTTCAGTAACGAATGACTTGTACTAAAAACTGAAAAAGTTAAAACCTGTTCACCTGGACAAAGCAAAAGCATCCGCAATAAGACTGGCGCGATCTGAAGGACTGAAAACCTAACACACACACACACAAAAACAGAATCATCTGAACGATGGTCGTATAAATTTTAGCGCTTGAATTATAGCAAGAGAAGCCGGCATAGATCTGCTTCGGTTCAGTAGCCTTATAACGATAAGCCCTTAGACTATATTTTCAACTTTGCCACTGGTTGCCTCTGCCAGTGCCAGTCCCAAGCCTGGATAAAGGAGGAGGGCGTCGCTAATGGTCTTTGTTACCACACAGTGACGTTAAACTGCAACTACTACTACCACTAGATTTTCATCATTTGAACATCTAGATTGCAACCAATGAGTTTCCTTAACCCTTTACCGACCGAGGTTATAGGATTTCTCACCATTTACTACACTTTGATTGGCAAAGGGTTAAACTTTGCAATATAAATATTTGTTCACATTACATAAATTGGCTGTATATTATTAATTAGCATTTCATTCCAACACTGTCACCAACTTCTAAAAATGTCAATTGATCAGGCTTTGAGCCATGGAATTGCCCACATAGTATAAATTTAAATAAAGAGACAAATGATGGGATGGCTATGAGCCACAATATCATAGCTAGAACCACCCTAATTGTAGGTATGGACAAAGTTTTTGCTTGAGATTGCCGGAGCATGACCTCCTTAGGATTACTCTTTTGGACAACCCTTCTGACTAGACACAGTGCTCATGAATAAGCAGCAGACCAGCACTTAACTTTCGAGTGATGCCTTATAAATCTGGAGGTTATGATTACGATTTAAATTTAAACAATTTAGCACCTCTGCTCCTTCTGGGTTTGCCGTAGTGACTTTCAAAAACCTATTTTTCATGCTAAACTCCTTTGTAGTCTTATTTTGAATAAACAACAATTATTTAGACTGCCCACTTCAACTGACCTTGTGATCAATGCGCAGTTGATCGATCAACGCTTGCCAGTTGTTGAGATCATAGTGAACTCGATACACACCAGTCATGTCGGCATTCATCTTCACCCATGGCGGATCATCATCCAGTGTAAAACTGACTGAATTTTAAAAAAACAACCGACAATTCTTCATATCAATACTACTACATTCCTCGGTTGCAATGTTTGTGCATGTTATTTAATTGTGTGTGTGTGAAAAGTTTAAGATGAAAGTCTTTTCTTGCAAATTTAAATTGTCCCTACTACAGCTGGGTTGGCCAACCCAGCTGTAGGGCCAATTTAAATCTGCAGGAGAAGACTTGTATCTGAAACTTTTCACGCTCACACAATTAAATAATATGCACAAACATTGCACTTTGAAGTGACTTCATTTTCATAACCTCAGCATATGATGTGGGTGACCAGTCCTCTCCCTCGCCATTCCGTCTTCCTACCAACAGTGTACTATGGTCATTGTACTCATTATTGCTGAGTTGGCTAGTGGGTCTAAGTGACCAACATTCTGCCTTTGGATTTGAACTCTCAACCTCTCATTTGACAGTCCAGTTAGGGTGCTATATAAATTTCATAGATAATGGTAGATAGACAGAATACAATATAATCACATTTGATATTGTCCATCGTCCAAAGTTCAGAAGTGCATAGCGCACACATATCTCGAAGTGTAGAGGTATTTGTATTGCAGAGCAATTGTATGCGAAGGACTTGCTCAAAGTCCCAACAGACCAATACACAGTAACTGTCTTGGATGAAGATCGAACCCATGCTCTCTGTGCTACAGGTCGACTACTCTAACCAACTGGCCACCGTTTCAGTCTATCCTCTGTAGAGCACCTGTACAATACTTTTTCAAAATGTCCTTCCCAAGCAGAGTTCCTAGTTGTTCTCTGTTAGCAATGGGCTATGAAAGCAGGTACAAGAGAGATGGCTTTGAACTATAGTCAAGCGCAATACCTTGTCTAAACAGCAATTTTTCTCTCACGTTATTGGCTATGCATAGGACCAATGTTCACCGTCAAACATTATGTAAAGCCAGACCATGATACATGAGATCTAAACTTCTAAAGCTATTATGATAGATAATCAGTAATTAATTATTCAATAACAAGCCTCCAACAGTGAGTGTTCTACTGTCCTAAGTTATTACTTCATGAGCAATTGAGCACGTTTCGCCCACAACACAGATGCTTACCATCGCCTTTTCTCATCCACTGAATTGGCTGAACATTGGCTGGATCAGTCTTCGTAATGTACGTCAATGGAACAAACCACTTATAACTGAAACACAACATCACATACAATAGAATACAATACAGCCATATATGCTATTGTTCTGCAGTGAATGTCACAAGAAAAGATAATTTGTACTTGCATCTGTTTGCTGCGTGAGCGGCACTACATAAATGCTCAATACACTTACTTGGCAATCAGAAAACTTGACGTGGATAAACAGACTGAAAAGCAATAGACACTGCAATTCGTAACACACTGATGTCCAAATTAAGCAGTGCCAATTTCAAAATATCTCCATAAAACTGCCACACTCAATTAAATTATGTGAATATAACAATGTTCTTCAAAGCCTAAAGACACGCTTTAGTATATCATTACTCAAGGCTTAAAGTGCGGCAGGACTGTCATGGACGGCGTCCTGGTACTTATTTTCAAATCTCTATGCCGTCCTGCCACTTATTTGACCAACACACCTGAAAATGTAAGGGGCATCCTGGAACTTCTTTTGGAAAGGTAAGGGGCGTCCAGGGACTTCTTTTTTTACACTTTTGGCATTGTCATTACTACAGTACCATAAAAATTCACATTTTAGACTTAAGCAGAAACAGAAGACATCTACATATTGAACACAGACAGTTGCTGAAGCTGACAAAGACCGACCCAAAAGGTGATGGAAATTCATCGGATTGGTTGGTGCGTGGGTTGTACAGAAATCTTTCCTGTGACGCGGTGATCTGCTTTCCATCACGACGAACTGTCACGACTGGATATCCCATCTGCAGCGTCCAAGTATCCATCATCTCCTTCACGTTCAGCGAATTCTCTGTCTGAACCTACAGAAGACAAGCACCTGGTCCTTGGAAGGAAATGATGTGTGTCTGCTATTCATAGCAACAGTAGGACTTTCAGTCAAAAATCTGCACAATAGCAAGTGGTACACAGCACTCTACAAGAAATTAGTCCAAGTTCTGGCCACCCTCCATTCTACATCAATAATTCAAGCTCAAATGGTGAAATCTCGTTATAATTTCAGTAACCAATTTTACTTATTTAATTTATTTTTTGCATTTGCTACAGCACCCCTTCAAGATCCCTACTCAGAGGCGCTCACGAATACAGCACGAACACTGCATCGGAGTTAACTGCTAAAGCACACGAGCAATTGCGAGTGAAGGACTTGCTTGAGGTCCCTACTCGACGGTTTGAGGTGGATTCGAACCTGGAACCTCTAGCCCCAAGGTACTGAACCCACCCCAATACAACCGAGCTCCACACAGTACTACTTCGGGCACAAAAAGCCAGACTGCTAAAACACCCATGAGATCCTATGTAGATACCCCTGAATCATCCATCCCCCACTGGCATACTGCATCCTGGTTTTGCTTTCATTCAATAAGTATGATGTCCGATGATGACATATCTTCACAGATTTATTGAAACTACTACTGCAGTGCTACTTCATAGGACTCAAAAAGTCAGCTGGACCACTCTTCTGCCAACCCACATTCATTCCATTCCATATTCTCTGCATGTAGTCCAAGTGCTACGTTTAATTGCAGAATCTAATTACGATGCATCATGCATTGATAGTCACGCGTTGTGATACATTAGACACGTTGAAACACCATGCACAGACGCACGCTTTGCCACTTCAACAAATCACGATTGTGTGATTACCTCCTGTGTCATTGCAGCCCACAGGTCGTCCGTTTCCGCATTTCCGTACATATGCTTTGTGAGGTACGATCGAAGTCCACCGAGAAACTTATCTTCTCCCAACACAGATTCCAGCATTCGAATGACAGACGCTCCCTGAAGGCGATGCAGCAACAGAAAAGTTTCAACTATGATTATTAGTAACCAAACTATCATCTATCAATCAGCACGGTTCAAAACATCTATGCTACACAGATGTTTTAACTATCCCATTCATACAGCCTACTCAGCGGTGGTACCACCATAGTTGACCTGCCTATTTTACTCGTGACCTGAATCATGAAATGCCAAACATTCTTGGGAATTTTATTATCTTCCTTACATTTAGCTTAGACTTCAACCTGCTGAATAACTCCCATGACCCCAACACGACCTGCGATGTTGTACAGCTGGTGCCACCATTGATCCTATTGAAAGGAAGCTGAATATACGACCTGTAAGATTCTTTACTAGACTAATTACCATCTGCATTCTGGTGTACAGACATGGTATAATAAATACCCCAAAAATGGCCTTTGTCCCTCAAAGAAATTGCAAAAATATATGTCAAAATTGACAATTTGGACAGGATAAAACACATATTTATTTTCCAATACAAATTATTTTATTTTGACATCTATAAATAATAACAACAATAACAACAAACATTCCATTTTGATTCAAAATTTATAACAATTCTATATGCTTTTAGCTAATTAAATTTTACCCTTGTAGCCCCCTAATGTCCTTCAACTACGAAAAAGTGACCATCATGTCTTCCAACGTAGAAAAAATGGCCTTAAAGTCAAAAAAGGTTGGGAACCACTGGCTTAGTTGATGTAAAATGAAACTTTTACTACATTGTTTCATTTTTATATTTTTTCACGAATGACAAATCTTTTTGCCTTATATGTTTCAACACTCTACTTCTTCTCACTTAATTACAATCCAGTAAAACCTGTTCGATTGAGAAAACAAACACAAACTGGCTAGAGGTATTTCTTACCAAAAATCATAAAAGTCTTATCACTGGTAAGCGTTAAAAAAGACACTATGGTAACACACACGGGCTTTTACCTTTTCATAAGAAATGGCATCAAATATTTCTCCAATCTCCACGGGGTCGTGAACTTCTACTGAAATTGGATGTGAACTCATCAGACCGTCGTTGTAGAGAGCGACACTCAAAGCATCGTCAACAAAAAGACCAAGCTAAAGATAAATGACAACGACAATAACTTATGCATTTTTCATTAAGATGTTAAGACGAGGTAGGGCATCTGCAAAAAGATTTCCATGGACAATAAACGTGATTAATTTTTTTAAAATTGTGATTATATTTTAATCACAAATACAGTTTCGGAGAGGAATTTACTGAACACTGTCATGCATGAGATGCTGTTTAAAAATCAAAAGTCTTTTTCCAACGTCGGGCTTAATTCACTCTGCTGTGGTGGACGAACTTGTAGGAAACCCAAAAAATTTGTCCAAAACGTTTTAGTCCTTTCTCTGAAAGCTTCTGTGCACATGGTTTGATTTTCAATCATATCAATCATATCATAGCATTTAGTAAACACTCTTAAAACGTGAAGTACATTTAAAGAAGCAAATACCACTCATTACTACCTGTAAACAACAGAAATACTGTACCATTATTTTCAATGATGCAATTAATGATGAGATCACTTGCAAATAATAAATCAACTGAAAGGTTAATCATGTTTACAAATGTGCACTACTTTGCTCTAGTCTAGTTGTTACATATACAACCACAATATGTTCCAAATCCCATTTACAATAAAATTAGTCTAATACAATATTAGTAGAACTCACTTGATTTAATAGAATGAAGATGACTATGATTGGACAAACAAACACAAAATACATCATATAAACTTACTGCATAAAATACTTTTTCAAGTCAATTCGCACCATGGAGCAACTGCTAAAACTACCTAACGCTTCTAATAAAACTAACTCATATTTCAATGCAGATGTAATTTTTGACCATATGTAGTATTTTAATTGCTCTTGCTTCTACTGTCAAAGCGCTTCTGGAAGTTTTAATGTAGTTGACGATCAATACAATTGCAGTGCAATGCGACTGAGCAAGATTTCAATGGTTAGCAGCATCCATTTAATTCGACAGTTACCATATTCCAGTCTGGTCGAGCGCGATTCGCTCCATGATATTCAACAAATCGAGCAAAACCTTCGTTGAGCCAAAGGTCATTCCACCATTTCATTGTCACCAGATTACCAAACCACTGAACACAAAGAAAAACAAGCAACTCAAAATTAACATTCATTTATACAAAATTATAAGCAAACGCACTTTATGGCATCAAGAAAACTTATGTCAAGAGCAATGGCATCGTATTTCTGCAATGGTGAAATGGCATCTTAACTTTGAAGCCTTTACTGCCGCATCAAAATTTAAAGTGAATTCTGAGTTGAAAATAGCTGTGTTGACCTGCAAATCTTCATGAGAATATTTTGTAAAAAATTGTCATAATGATAGAGCATTCCGTTAGCTTTTAGCGGGACACCATACATACATACATACATACATAGTTACATACATACATACATACATACACACATACATACAAAGAAACATGCATACATTCATTCTCGCTCTCCATGCCAGCGTGTTAACCAATGCACTACCGGGCCCCCTCCACCCAATGACGATCTGTCCATTATACATGTCCAGATTCTGCTTTGATAAGCAGAAGTTGATACTGCACTTACCTGATGTGCCAATTCATGTGCGACCACCACTGCCACCCACTGCTGGTCCCCGGCCGACGACTCCTCTGCATTGTAGAGTAGGGAACGCATGAGGTACGTCACCAGGCCCCAGTTCTCCATTGCTCCAGCAGAAAAGTCCGGAATGGCAATGTGATCTGAATGAGTCAGAAGAGATGACAACTTCAATCGCGTACAGTCAGTCATTCATATTTTATTTCAATTTAAATTAAATCACTCACATTTCTCTTCAAAATGGTCATGGCTGAAATTTATGGTACATATTCAACTCTGTTGGTACAAACATGAACAACTAAGTGCAGTGCAACATTAGTCCGCAAAAGTTAATCGCTTATACTATCCTGACCCCTTTTCCTTAATTATTATTCATGAATGCTTTCATAGCATACATAATACTTAACTAGAACTTAGTTACGCGATAATATCCAGATTGCAGTGATAATCATAATAATTAATTACATGTGATATATGCATCTTAACTCTTGGATGAAGGTTCACCATCGTCATCATGGCATACACTGTTACAGTATGAGAAGAGGAGATAAAATGCCAAAGGACGATTTTAAAATTGTGTCTCTAGGTCAAGAACTGACTGAGACATCATAAGTTCAAAATTGTTTACTTGATACCTAGGTCATTAAACTGTAAAATTAACAGGTCATCAGGAACTGGGTGATAAATATTCTTCCTTTTATTCAAGTGTTAAAAGAACTGTAAGATTGAACGTTGTTTACTACCTGATTTGTTCATTGGATATTTGATGCCATAGTATTCTTCGTAGAACTCTAGAACATTTTTGGCCACTTCCAGTGCAAAATCCGTCTGATTCAACAGTTCTTCAGGAGCATATATAGACACCTAGAGATAACCAGCAGAGAAATTATTAGACATCCATGTTCTCTTGTTCCTAAAACTGGATCACATTAGAATAAACTACAGCACTTGGAGACCCTTGTACATTGTACATCATTGTACAACGTACATGTAATCCATTTACCGTATGTGTGAATCAGTCATTGCAACACTACATGGATAAATGTATATGACACATACAGGTTGCAATGAATTAGTCTGAGCATCTTTTACATTTATTCTTTTACTAAGCATTTCAATCTACATGTATATTTTTGCAAGGTACCACCACAAAATATGTTCTCAAGTGCACATTATAAGAAAACGGTGACTGGTGTAGTGGTGTACATGTGTAAATAAAACCAAAATTCCTAAGCATGTCTTGTTTTCCCTGTTCACTACTGTCCAGCAGTGCAACAATGTTCTCACCTTAATTCTACTTTTCTCCGTATACGCTGACTTGGCTCCAAAGTCACACACAACAAAAGCAACAAGGTACGTGCTCATTGTGACGCTCGTCGCAAACCGATCCAGCTTCAATCCGGCGCCAAAGTCTTCGGAGCCGAGCAGCTCCGTGTTGAAGAGAGAGATGTAGCGAGGGTCACGGACCATGGCAAGGGTGAAGTTGGCCTTCAGATGCGGTTCATCGAAGCATGGAAAAGCAGCGCGTGCATCCGTTGGCTCAAAGTGAGTCGTAGCCAACCACCTGTTCAGTTGAAAATATGCTAACAACACTGAAGTATAACCAACGCCAAAAAGAATAAAATTATGCAAATTATGCTGAGGTACATAAACTATATATATAAAGTTATTGCTGTATAATAATATTAATGATGATAATAATAATGATGATAATAATAATGATGATAATAATAATAATACCTATTAATGATTAACAGTACCGTACTTAACACAAAAATCACTGCATAATAAAAAATAGCAATAATACAATTTAAAAACTGAGTAGATATCTTGAAGGGGTGCTATAGAAATGGAGAAATAAATAAATTATAGTAATACATGTTATCACAGGAGATATATTATATAATATATATATATATATATAACCCAGCAAGGGTGCCTACTCAGGAGTGCCAGGCCCTGCCGAGAGGAATTTCCAATTTCCACTGGTCATGAACTTCCTATCTCCAGGACCCAACTAGTATTGTTGTGACTTGTGGATTTGCAAGCTTGCCCTGGACACCTGCTCCATTTGGTTTACCACAAGTTTCTGTTCTGGGTCATCTGCTTTACATTTATATCTATACTGCAGACCTTGGATCCCTTCTGGCAGCTGACTCTGTCTTGTGTCAATCTATTATCTTATGCAGATGACCTTCAGCCATATGTTCACTGCCAGGTGTCTGCAGCTACTACTGCAGTCTAAACAATAAACCATGATATTCAGACCATAGACGCTTGTTGTTTCCAACTGCCTACAACTAAACCCCAACACATTTTTATGTAGCACCCCTTCAAGGTAAGGCGTAAAAAAAAATTGTTGTGTTTCCGGTCACCCGACCGACCCATTTTTACGGCCGCGACCCAAATATTTTTGTAAAAAAATTTTATTCAAAAAAAATATTTTTTTCAAAAACAAAAATTTTTTCAAAAAAAAATTTAAATTTTTTTAAAAAAAATATTTTTTTAACATTTGTATTGACATAACATAAGAGACGTCAACAAAATGAAATTAATAGGACTTTTTCTAGAGCAGTTTTAGGTGCAGACAGTCGGGAAATAGGCAGTTTATACTTGCTTAGAACACGTACATTGTTTCAGCGTGCAAAAAAGACTAGTGGGGTATACTTTTTCGGATAGTCACTGCATAAAAATATTTTACAAAATAAAAATATTTTCCGACCTACCTACCCAATTTTTTTTAGCTCTGTTACCGGAAACACAACATTTTTTTTTAGGCCTAATCGATTCATGGGCACTCCTAGTCCAACCAGTTATATATGGCTAGGCACTTTCAAAACTTAACTTAGGGGCTTTAGCTGTTAAGTTCCTCAGGGTCACATTTGCCTCCTCTATTCGGATACCTTGGTGTTATCTTGGACCACAAGCTTACTTTCACACAACACCAATCTACTTTGTCGTGATTGCTACTTCGAACTGCGTCAGCTTAGAATGGCGTCTTGATCTCTGACCTCTACCAGCGTTGCCACTCCTTGGGTTTTTTCCACAAGATCTTGGGTTTTTTAAATCCGAACTTGGGAAATGGGGGTTTTTTTGCGAAGAACTTGGGTTTTTTCTTGGGTTTTTTTTCGGTGCAAAAAATCTTGGGTTTCTTCTCCGAAACTTGGGAAATGGGGTTTTTTCGTAAAAAAATTGAATTTTTCGGGCAAATCTTGGGTTTTTTTGCTTGGGAACCGAATTTCTTTTGACATTTCCTGAAGATTTGGGCGAAATGACTAAAAAAAAAAGGTCATCAGATTTTTGGGACGGTAAAATGGAAAATTTTTTGGCCGGACGACAAAAAAAAAATGTCGTCAGAAATTTTTCGGACGAAAAAGTTGAAAATTTCTGAAGATTTGGGCAACTTGGGTTTTTTCGACCGACCAACTTGGGTTTTTTTATTTTTCAGAGTGGCAACGCTGACCTCTACTGTAAAAATCTGTAATACAAGTGTTGCAGTGGGAGACACCAATGTTGCACAGCTAAAATTTTAATTTGCACAGTGCATCAAAAAGGCACCCAACAGTACGGACATGGCTACACTCAGCTGAGTTCAATACTAAAGAGAGAGAGAGAGAGACAGACAGACAGACAGACAGACAGAGAGACAGACATTAATCATGCTATCGAGTTAACTGACAAATAGCGAGCCAGGCTCTCAGCACATCAATGTTCAGCGTGCATCAATAAATTTTAACGGCAGAAACAGATGGTTGAAAATGTTGCTCAACGTGTGGCCTAACAGGTGGCTTGATCAATGTAAACAATAAAAGCCATCACCACTGACCCCATTACCATTCAACATACAAAGCAAGATGACAAAGCACCAAGAAACTCAATACAATTCTCAAGAGATACGTGTTTAATAAATCAATCGAATTGCCAGCAAGCAAAAATATTACTTGTCAGAACAGACGTGGGATGATTCTTATGCAATCGATTTCCTATTAATAAAGCTATTATCATTTCAAAAGGATGTACTTTTATCTGGTATTGGATAACAAAGAACGTAATTTTAATATACCTGCCATTTCAATCATTTCTACTGTTATTACATTTCAATTGTATTCCGATATCTCACTAGTTATCTCTTTACATCATTAACATCGTTGATTTTTTGCTATGTCAATTCCTGACAGGCTTTCCCATCAAATCTCTCAAGACCCTTTCTCAGTCTAATGGTTTATATATTCTGCTGTTATTTAATGACTGTAATTATACTTCCTCAAATCTGTTTTTCCTTCTTCTTTTGAAACATTACCTGGAATATTTCTTCCCATAAACCATTTCCACTGATCACTCACTACCACCATACCACCACCACACCACCACTCAATCAAAGTAATTTTTCTAAATATATTACAGACCTTTTTTCGCCAGTACTTGTCTCATAGGAACTTCTGTAGAATCCGGCCAAATTGTCCGTCAAATTACCAATGAAATTGATGTTAATCCGATACGCTTGTCCTGGCTCCAAGTCCGACTCAAACAGCAGATAAACCTGTTCGTGATTAACATATTCCAGCGATTTGAGAATCTTAATCCTCTGCAGCGCCGTCTGTCCATCAGAGCCGACGACGAGCAGTTCCTGCGAGGTAATCTTCAGATCCTTGTTGTGGTAGATGAGAAAGTCCGTCCGCTTCTTCGTCTCCAGTAATATCGAAACGTTTCCGGAGAACCGGAAGGTCGTCAGGTTCGGATGGAGGAAGAGAGAGTAGGTCTTCGGAATGACGCCGTCCGGCAGACGGATATCAGCCCACGGAAACGCCTCTCCGTTAGTCGCCGTGGCAACCGTTGGCTTGGCATCAGAAATTGGGGGTGGGGTCGGAACAGTGCAGCCGGCCTTGCCTGACCCTGGACGGGCAAATGCAGCGATCAGGGCAATTATGAAGATCACCAGCACAAAGCAGGCAACAATGACGATTGACTTGCGAGGGCTGCACACAACCTGCTGGCATCTCTGAAGATTATCTGGTTCGTAAACACCCTTCTTTCCTGTGCTTCCAGAACCTAAATTAATGCAGTCAGAATAAAACATCAAGCCTCTAAATAATAACTATTTGTAATGTGGGCTTTTTTAATTTCAAACTAACACACCACAGTAATGATTGAATTTGCAATGCTACAACAAACACCGCAGTCATGGCTAAAGGTAAAGCAATAACATCAAAGAAAGTGTTTAGGATAATCAGTGGATGCGACTGTCAAGATAAGCCTCTTCTCAATGGGTAATAAAAGCTAAACCCCTTGGATAAATGGCATATGACTCACACCTTGCAAACTCTGCTCGATAGCCTATGCAATGATATCAAGACTTTTTCATAAGTTGGCTTTAGTTAGTCTGATTCTGCTGGCATCAGGTTTATCATTTCTAGATTTCCCAGTTCTTTAACTTCATGATGCAAGTGCTAAGACCAAGCCAAATTTAATTTCCTGATGCAACTGCCAATAAGATCAAACCAAAAGATTCTGCAACCCTCTTTGTCCAAACCTTTGCCCTTCTATCTCGCGCCATGCAAGATGCAGTCCCTTAAGCTAGTCCTGAGGGGATATGAACCGCAACCTCTAGATCGATAGACCATAGTGCTAACCACTACACTGTCAAGCACCCCTCCCTGTGTAATTCCATATCAAGACCAACCTCCTGAGGGTAGAAACGAAACGTCTTCTATTTCATTCATGCTATCTTCTTTTGAATGACAGTTGTCGGCTCCCTTAAGTTTACGTTCAACTCGACCAAGTGATCAAAAGCCGTACAAATAGTGAAATTATTCTACGAGGGACGACTCGAACTCAAGTCAAGTTCTACGTCGTCCTCGAAATAATAATTTCATAAAATTAAATTCACAACACAGACTACATATTACAAACTGATTCAACATTTTCGTTATCACAAGCAGAGAAACAGATTAGCGCCACCTTGCGACTAACACCCATCAAAATATAGGAGTGCTGCCACAGAATAAAGAAAGCGTAGCTGCTAAGATTAGTTATAATTATTATTAGGATTTAGGAGTCATCTTTAGTTGACCAACTTCTCATTGGTGCACAGTTATGACAATAAACATATAATGCATCGAATTGATCAAGACAGTCAAATATTCAAAAGATACAAAAATGATCCTAAATCGCAATAGCATAGGCCTAATTAAGCTGTTGTTTTCATTGCAATGATAAAAGTTTTTCTCATCATGCCATCTGTCTGGCGGGGGGGGGAGTTAAAAAATTTGGGTTTTTGTTGAGGCCGAAACTTAATTAGCCCAGATCGAGCGGCTTCTAAAAAATTTCTCGGTCAAAAAGTTGATGACTTTTTTAGTCATCGGGTTGAAATCAATAAAAAAAAAACATAGGCCTACTAGTTTTCTTGTTGATGACGATGCTGTGCGCTGGCTTAGCGCGAACTGCAAACGCTAAATAAAATAATAAGTTATCCGGACAAAAAAGTTGATGACCTTTTTTAGTCGCTCGTGAAAAGAGCCATTTTCGGAATAAATTCAAGAGTCTGGGCCTCTAGCCTATGATAAACTCCGCCCATGAGTACTGTAGGGGAAGTCGGGGTGAGATGGACCTAGGGCATTATGAATAACGCCAATTTAAGGTAGGCCTATCTATGATGTCGCCACCTTCCGAATGAAATTTAATTACTGTAATAGGTCTACTAGGCGCGTAGGTGATTACAATGCATCGTGTCGCTATGTCAGCCAATCTGACCCACTTGATGCCAAAATGACTTGATGTTGACTTGAAGTCGACGACTTGGAGTCAAAACGACTTGACCCGACTTGAGAATAAAACAACCGACTTCCGACTACTTGAAGTCGACTTCTGAAACGGTAATAACCATGGCATAGGCCTACGTAAACCTACGGCTAATAATGCAAGAAGTCAAGCCGATTTGGCCTTGCAATTATTAATTTCATAGGCCTACGCTGATGAGCAATGAGACCTCGACACATATTGAATGGACGTGAAGTGCACCAAAATTAAGTATATCGATGAACTATCGATTTATTAGTACGAGATCCAGCTTTCCCTGCGTCAGATTCACCGACCACTATGTGTATATATATATATATATATATATATATTATATATATATATATATATATATATATAAGTTCATTGATTTGCTCTTGTTCATGTCTTGATAAGGCAGACGTGCTTGTAACACCTTATTAATATTTCGATTCGCCATTTTTATGAAACATAGGCTACGTGTAACGTTTTATCATAGAATAACACATTAGGCCTAGACCTATAGATCGGCGAACGGCAGTCGGTGCGATAAAATACTGTAGGCCTATGCCTATGCGTATCTGTTCAGCAAAGCACACTTCAATAATAAAAAAAAAGATTTTGCAGCCATCGTATACGCGGTATAGACCGCAGAAATTAGAATTAATCTAACTCATTCCAGCCGGAATTGTTTTGAACTTTTGATACCTATGCTGTTAATGGGGTCACGGGTGACCCCATCCGGCGGGAAAGAGTTAACTGGCAGCCCTACGTAGGCTAAGCCTCATTAAATTCCGTACACACACACACACACACACACACACACACACACACACACACACACACACACACACACACACACACACACACACAACAGAAACCAGAAACTGTTTAATGATTCTAGATGCTGTCCTGGTCTCACGAGCCAGGGGCGCCGTTAGGCGTACGCACTTACGCAAGTGCGTACAGCGCGAAAAGGCTAAAAAAATAATTTTACGAATTGTAAATTAAAGAATTAAAGCGTGAAATATTATAGGCGATGAAATTCTATTGAATCTATTGAAATTCTATAATTCTATAGAATATACTTACCTACTTACTTACTTACATACACTCTAATAGAGAGCCATCTTCGCAATCAGCGTCTTCGGGTATATCTTCGTGTTCCGGGAAAGCATTGATTAAAAATGAAGCGAGAAAGTAAAAAAACTGGAAAAGTAACACTTATTTTTTTTCTAACTACCACTTTTGAGTTTTTAACAAATGTTTTCGCATTAAAACACTAATGATACCAATGATACACACAGAGAAAGTCATAAATAATATTTATGTTTAGAAATCTCTATAGAAATAAATATATAGGCCTATATATAGGCCTAGTGCCTATTTTTTAACATCTACTTTTGGATTTTTTAAAAATTTCGCACTTGGAAAACTATTCATATCAAAAAATAATACACAAAATGAACTGAAAAATTTGCATCAAGGAACCTCTTTGAAAAAATACCCGTGTTTTTATTTTCCAGCGCTGTATTTTTCATGCTTTTTGTCACTGAAAAATTCAACCGTGACCATCGTAACATTTTGCCCCTCCTGCGAAATTTTCTGCGGGCGCCCATGATTGTTTCTTTAGGCCTATAGTGTATACATGCTCAATAGTGTTCTTCAGTGCTCGAGAGTCACCTCCCAGCATCATAAAAGCGTGATATTGTTTTGTCTTAAAAAACTACTTGAAATACTATTTGAAAAACTATTCCACAGTGTTAATATTGGCTCACTAAACAGTGGCCAATTGTCTGATTTCTTGTGCAAAATTTGAGTATGTTGACCTAATTGAGGGAGAGTGCTCCAAGACGCCCATGAAAACGAAGATTGTGCTTTTCTTCTGTGTGGATTCCAAGAGAAATAGGCTACATCAAACACAAAGAATGATCAACAAATTTAAATTGGGAAGAACATTATTTTATTGAAGTTTTAAATCATGTCTATAATGCAATGAGATAACAGGAAATTTTGACAAGGATGTCATGACGTCAAAATGATAGCCTAAGGTTCTACCATCGCAGTGTGACAATAAAAAAAATCGAAAATGGGGAGGAGCACATCCCGTTCCCAAACCCTTTCCCTGCTCGGCGATCATACTTTGGCCGCGAGTTCGTCCTTTAAAACCAGGACCAAGTCTCCGCCTATGTGAACAGTGGTGATTTCAATAAGTCTCCTATAAAAAAGGGTCAAAAAAATTTTCGCGCGCTCACGCGCGCTTATTTTCACATTCTTTTAGGCACCCCTACTCTTCGGGTCAACTCGGCGCCTATGGTGATACATCTTAATCACCAGTAGCATATACGGTATATATAGTTATATACATACATACATACATATATATTATATATATATATAAGCTCGTATCGATCGCTGTTCGCTTCATATTATTTTGTGCAAGTTGTGCGTACAGAAAAAAAATCCTGGCGGCGCCGCTGTCACGAGCATTGGCTTGGAGTGAAAATTGTAGGTTTGTTTGTGTCTCAAGTCGGTTTAAGTCGACTTGGGGAAAAAATACATGGAACTCCAAGTGACTTCTCTCTACAAAATTCGACTTGGGGTCAGTTTCACATTTGTAGGCCCCGTTGCCGCTGGAGCCTCTGGGCGGGATTGGTCATGGTGCTCCGTCAACATTTAAGTGGCCGGATTCTAACGCTGCAATCCCCACAAATCATTGGGAGGCTGAGGCTCGCACCATAGGCCTATCCACTGTCCAAAAATTTCTTAATCCAAAGTTTACAACATTAATATTAATTGATGGCTGCCAGCAATTATAATTCAGAGAAGATTGTATAATTTGCCAAAGTTTAAAAAAATAAAATGAATGAGATTCAGTTAAGTTGTTTATTCGCAGCATACATAGGCCTACATGTGCATGCCTATAGTAGCCTACTATGACCGATTGTAATAGTGCTCTTTGGCCAAGGTCCACACTCCTAGAGATCTCGAGGGTTCGCTATCGTTCGAGGTTGTTTATTATTTTATATTATTGCCCGAGAGTCTGTATTCGACGTGGCCTTCGGTGGCTAAGCAGCTCACTTCACAACTCTTCGTGGGTTCCCCCTCCCACTCCCAGGAATGACATCCCACAAAGAAAAATTAGAGAGCTGATTTACATAAACGATTGTAAGAAAGTGTGACATCATTTAATTAATAGATTATATATTGGCCTACAAAAAGGTCGTCAGAGAATTTTTTGACATAAAAGTTATGTGAATTTACTACCGGCATTTGTAGATAAAGATGAAAAAGCTCTTCAGAAAGAAGAGAGATAAAAACAGAAATAGCCTTCGGATATCGATCGATCATCACTACATTTAGATCTAAAATTTATGCGCCTCATCGGTTTTCGTCCTCTGATCGAAAAGGTCGTTTGTCCACCCCACCCCAGAAATCGGGAACCCTCCCAAAAGCAAGTGGCTAATTTAGACTTCGTCTATTCGCAAGTGGGAATGATGAGGCCACGAGGGTCCGATAAAAGTTTATGGCTGTACGGGCAGAGACTGACTGACTGACTGACTGACTGACTGACTGACTGACCGACCGACCGACCGACCGACCGACCGACTGACTGACTGACTGACTGACTGACTGACTGACCGACCGACCGACCGACCGACCGACCGACCGACCGACCGACCGACCGACCGACCGACCGACCGACCGACCGACCGACCGACCGACTGACTGACTGACTGACTGACTGACTGACCGACTGACTGACTGACTGACTGACTGACTGACCGACCGACTGACTGACTGACTGACTGACTGACCGACTGACTGACTGACTGACTGACCGACCGACCAACCGGCCACTCACTCACTCACTCACTCACTCACTCACTCACTCACTCACTCACTCACTCACTCACTCACTCACTCACTCACTCACCCACTCACTCACTCACTCACTCACTCACTCACTCACTCACATTCACTCACTCATTTGACTTACCAAGTGACTTACCGGTGCTATCGTTATTCAGCTGTGAGGATGAATCACAGTCCAGTGTCTGATAGTTCGTCTTTGGTTCGTCCTTTCCTCTTCTCAACATCTTTGAACGTGTCACACAGCTGCAGTGTCTTCATATAATTAAGGCGTTCGATTTCAAGGATGGATCATTACACAAGCAATATTAAAGATCAGATCGTCATTACTTGTCAATAGCTAGAAGTGGCACACTGTCATCAGCGTGAACTTCTGAAAGTTTTGAGACGAACTTAGTACTATTGTCTTAGGCTGTCACTTGATGCCACCACGATATGCACCGGTGTAAAGGTTTCAAATTACCCCCTCCTAAACATTACCCCCCGGTAACTTGAAACCGGTTTCAGAGTACCTCCCGAAAACTAGATTTGCATCAATCACCGCATTTATTGAACTTAAAAAATTAGAAAAATCATCCCGCTTCTTGTTTTGGTCTGAAGATTTCCATCCGTCATCCCACTTCGTGGTTTGCTATCAATATTTTGATTGGAAAAAAATAATAGCCTCGAAGCCATTTTCTCCATGTAAACTTCAGCGGCTATTAGTATTTTAGTTACAGATGAAAATATTGATAACAAACCACGAAGTGGGATGACGGATGAAAATCTTCAGACCAAAACAAGAAGCGGGATGATTTTTCTGATATTTTTAGTGCAATAAATGCGGTGATTGATGCAATTTACAGTTTTCAGGGGGGTAATGTTTAGGAGGGGGTAATCTGAAACCTTTACACCGGCTACACACTGCAAGTCATCACGGCCTGGATACCCTCCCTAGTTATAGTCACGGGGAGCTAAACTGAGTATAGTAGGCCTACAGTAACTTCGCTTTCCACTGAGTAAGCTTATATGACTAAGACTTCATTTTTACCACTTTTAAAAGTCGACTATCTTCTCTGAGAGTGGCTGCATAAAATAAACCGATGGACTCGTGAGATTTAAATCCTGTTGACGCCCGAGTGTATAATGTTTACACTACCTCAAGAGAGCATCATGTCGACCTCTATCGCCGCCAGCCTCCACCTTCACGTGTGATCTCTCGTTACATATCCAGTCTCCTTTACATCTCTAGTCCTCGTCGGTTACGTTGGGCGACTGACTGGGTCGCCCTCTTGCGTTCAGATAGCATTTAAATAGACGCGCTGACGTTGAATGGTCGTGAGAGACTAAAGCGCCTCTCGCTATAATCGCAGATGATTAAATTAAATTGGAATTCGCTTCCGGTAGTGACCGGAAAACGCGTCATCGATCGTGGAGCACGTGACAGCAAAATAGCAGACGACTTCCGGTCTGGTTGCAAGTTGCAGCTCAATTCGCGGCGGTGACGTAGTTGATTGGCCAGCGGACCGAGAAAGCGCCACTTCCGCCATTCAAGAGGGTGTGTAGACAGTGGACTGAGTGGAGATGGGGTTCAGTGAGAGCCAGCCACTTGAAAGGGGAAGAGAGGGAAGATGGAAGACTACCTTTCCATGTCTACCGATATATTCGACTGGGTTTCTGCTTAACTCTTTATCTCTCGCTCCTTTAATATATAATCGCTGTGGTGCGAATGAAACCGTCTGAGATTTATAGCAGTTCGGATGTTAAGTGAGTTTCAATCAGCTGCACATACAGAGGAACCTCTCTGTATGTGGTCGTGCGATCACTCAGGCTTTGATTGGAACTTCAAGCTCCTCGATGTCGGATTTGCAATAGATAAAGACCTTAGACAGACAGAAAGACAGACAGGCAGACAGACAGACAGACAGACAGACAGGCAGGAAGACTCATCTAGCCTTGATTCATTTAACCTTAATTAATCAATTCGTAGACTTTCATTTGAAGACCTGAAAGAGATGAATATTGACATGTCAAGAGCAAAAGATCTCATCAGAAACAGAGAAATTTGGAGAAGTCATGTAGGAGCCTCATCGTCGTCATTCGACTGACGGAAGAGAATAAAGAAGAAGAAGACCTTCATTTATGCACCCAGCATCGATGCAGGCCACGCCAAACATTGATTATAAATAACCAGAGCATAGCAAGGGTAGAGCGTTTACAAGTTTCCATGCATGTGCAGACTCTGCACTGCAGCAGAGGGCGATTTTATTTCTTGGCATGGCAAACCTCTCGCAGTCGAAGTTGTGGTAGAGCAACAACCAGGAAAAAGGATGTTGACCATGGAACTTTCCCTGCTGCTCAATGCCGCCACTGCATGGGCGCACTGTGGAAGTTACAGAAATGAATGACCTCAATAATTAATTAATGCATAAAATAATGGCGACATAATACATGTACATGATTGCATGTAGCCTATAGTCAGCTTTTGCAATAACTCGCCTAGTTTAATATTATCACAAAATGTGGCCTATAAAATAATTAGGCCCGCCTATGCTCACTATATTAGACATGCGTGTCATCAGTTTAACTGGTCAATAATTATTAACTGACTAGCAGCGTATAATTATAAGTCGTCGTAATGCTTACGTCAAATAGCTTTGAGGAGGTTAATTTCATCCAAATTAAGTCAATTGATGCATACTTAAGTCAATCTTAGCCCAAATTAGAAGGTTTCTAAAATAGTATAGCTACGTGATATAGGAGCAGATTATGAAGCTACACGCGCACGACTAAATAAAATATAGACCTAATTATAGGCTAACTAAAAATGCATCGATGTAACAAAGTTGCTTTCAAACAACTCCAGCTTTAACTAAAGTCAGAATGGAGGTTGCCCTCTCTTAGGAAGTATAAGTATAGCCTACTTGTACCCACAAAGAGAAGCTGATGAATGCTATAGGTAGGCCTAGGCCTATACGAGTGGCCGAACTAAACAACTGTGAAAAGTCTGTGATGCTTTACTAGGCTATAGAAGAGCTTCTCGTCTGTTCGCGCAATATGAGCCCTTCCGTAATAATTATGGATACCTTCGCGCCATATAGCCTATGTATCATTTTGCCATCGTAGGCCTATATAGGCCTACGCTAGTCTTTTCAAGGCTGCAGTTATGCGCGCAATAAGTGTTATCGTGTGAGACGAGAAAATTAATGCTGCATATTAAGCAGATAGTGCATGATTATTATAATAATTAGTATGTGATTCTTGAAATAATAATTGTCCAGTTTGATTTGCTCAAACGGAATCTATAATCACATTATCTCCTCAATTCCATGCATAGGCTTGATCTCGACCCTCGTTGACGGCGACACCATATTTTTTGTATGCGCACTTGTTATAGCGCCTCTTACAGCTCTCAACTGCTACTCAGAGGCGCTCTCGATTACAGCGCGGACGCTGCATCGGAGTTTCACGCCGAAGCGTTGAGCAGCTGCGAGTGAAGGACTTGCCCAAGGTTCCTACGCGGCGACTTGAGGTAGATTCGAACCTCGAACCTTCCGGCTTCAAGGCAACGACGCCATCACTACACCACCGCGCCCCACAAATAGGCCATGGCCTGCCTATTTCACATTTTACCTGCCTTTGACCTGCTAGAAATTCTTTGGAAATCTTAAAACTTCCTTGCATTTAATTTCTTCGACATGCGGATTGCAGAATGGCTTTCATGACCGTTACCCAACCTCCCGAAATTTACAGCTGGCACTGATCCACACGAAGACAATAATCAACAGGAAGAAAAATAGTTTTAATAAACAATGGCAACATGGCACCAACGATCATATCTATCTATCAACAGAATCGCAGACAGAACCAAATTTTAAAAAACGCACAAGGCTATCGCGCGAGATGCGAAAATGTTTTGATTTTTATTTTGGATCCAGACGGACGATAATATGAGATATATTATTACTGAAACAATCGCCTGGTCGACAGATCAGCCTATGACACACGCACACGCACACACACACTCACACACACACACACATACACACACACACACACACACACACACACACACACACACACCCATATACACACGGGACATGGATGATATTATATCCGTCTCTCAGACTTCTCCATATATCCACTTTCCAAGTCCGACTCCTATGGGATGCAAATCTGCGATGGCGACGTCAACAATCTAGCCTTGCAGCATCTGAGGCTTCAGCAGCAGCAGCAGCGGTGGCGTTGGCGGCTGCAGCATCAACCCTCGGGAGAGATGGATCGATAACGATGGTGGAGACTGAACGACGAGGTTATAAGAGGTTAAACTGGATAGACACTGTTAGACAGACGAATAGGCAGGGAACGGGCAGCCAGGCGGACGGAGGAATCGCTCGAGAGGCGTCACGAGAGGGAGACAGAGACAGACAGAGTGAGGAAGACATAGAGAACAGAGAGAGCGAGCGAGCGAGAGGGAGAGGGAGAGAGAGAGAGAGAGAGAGAGAGAGAGAGAGAGAGAGAGAGAGAGGAGAGAGAGAGAGAGAGAGAGAGAGAGAGAGAGAGAGAGAGAGAGAGGGAGGGAGGGAGGGAGAGAGAGAGAGAGAGAGAGAGAGAGAGAGAGAGAGAGAGAGAGAGAGAGAGAGGGAGGGAGGGAGAGAGGGAGAGAGGGAGAGAGAGACAGAGAGAGAGAGATGCGTTTATCAAAGAGAAATAAAGAGATATTACAGAGAAACAGAGAGTTTGAGAAAGACATTTAATATAGAGAAAGATATAAACAGACAGACAAAGACAGAGACAGAAAAAGAGACAGTGAGAAAACTCTTCCTTTTGCCCCTTCTTCCTTTTGTCCCTTCTTTTTGCTCCTTCTTCTTTTTGCCCCTTCTTTTTGCCCTTCTTCTTTTTGCCTCTTCTTTTTGCCCCTTCTTCCTTTTGCCCCTTCTTTTTGCCCCTTCTTTTTTTTGCCCCTTCTTTTTGCCCCTTCTTCTTTTTGCACGTCCTTTTAGTCACCACCCTGCTGAGCAACAGATTCAAATGATAATTTTCTACAACGTCTGCTGCCGCATCTGAAACCGTTGTGCACAGCATCCTATGCCATCAGCAGCAGCGCTGATGTGCCAGCTCACCATCCAGCGCCAGCAGCTGGACGTGCATGATGGTATACCATCACAGCCACGGCCGAGTCTATGCATACGCAATGGCGCACGCACACACCACCGGAAGACGGGAGAAGGGAAACGGAGAAGGAGGAGGAGGAAGAGAGAGGAAGAGGAGGAGAACGAGGCGGGGAGAGGGGAAGGGGTTGACCATTCAGACCATCTTTCGAGGAAGAAATTGGCCTCAGCGATGAGAAAACCGCCGCGGATGATGTAGACGGCTATGATAATATTGATGATGATGCTGATGATGATGATGGTGGTGATGACGATGATGATGGCAGACGTGGAACCAGTCGTTAAGTCGAGCGTATACGTACAATAAACGGATTGTAACTGCGTCATATCACGAATGCAGCGATTAATGGTCATTCAGTACAGTACAGCATCAGCATCTGTCCCTGCTGGCACATAGACCTACGACGACAACGAGGAGAAGGTGGAAGAGGAGGAAGAAGAGGAGGAAGAGGAGGAGTAGGAGAAGGAGAGTCGATGGTTCCTTGTCATAGCACCAATAATATATCGTATACATTCGGATGCGCGGACGACTGTCGTGTTCTGCTGCAGCAGCCTTTGTCTTGGATTATCATTCGCAGTCGAAGGACGATTGTGGACATCGATGAGTCAGCTGCTGCTGCTGCTGCTGATGCTGCGACTGTGAGACAAACGACGACAAGGAGGAGGAAGAAGAAGAAGGTATATCGATCTGTTAGTCTTTCGCATCTTTACTTCTGATGTCTCACCTATTCTTTCTGTAGACCAATGCATTGTAAATTAAGTCACTAAGGTGCTCATAATTATAATTAAGAATTAGTTCCGCAATTACTGTCGATATATCCGGTACAGTTTATACTAACCTATATAGGCTACTTTAGATAGACTATCTTCATAATTATAACTTTGGTCTATTATTTCTAACAATACGAAACAATAGCACAGAATGATGAGACCATATCTTAAGGATTTTGGCATAGTTTACATATTTTATTCATTTGTGCAAGGCCTATCCTGCTATTAGTAGCCTATAGTATGTGAGGTACCCTTGTAACTGTGTTACGGCGCCATAGAAATCGTCATTGTTATTACCATTATTATTGTTATTGTTTCAATTTGTTTGAGAGTTGGTTATGAACGAATGCGCTTCCTAAATTTGCAACTGTTCATGTGTTCCGCTGTTGCCTGTCAGAACCCAATTTTTCTTTAAAATTATTTCGAAAATATTTTATTTATATTATGGATTACAACAACACGTACTGTGTTATCAAGCTAAGGTCAAATGCCTATAGTTGACTCGTCACTGGTGTGTTTAACGACTCCATGGGATAACAAAGAATGATGCCGCGCGTCACCTCCTTTCTCCATGCTTTGGACTGGCATTAAACAGAGTATACAGACAGTGACGAAGTTTCAGTGCTTCTAACAATGCCTCTGTCATGTCCCTATATAAGTATATATATATAGATATATACATATATAAATATACATTAGAGTGGTCCAAAAAGACAAAAGTCTGAAAATTGATTTGGGTCACATGTCTTCTTGTTCCACTCAGTTCAGTGAGTATCTGGACCAATTTTTGTGTCACTTGAGGGATATCTAGAGGCGGCTCAATTTTGAACGATAAATATTGTTTCTTCGAAATTTCGTCATAATGTAAGTACATTCGCATTTATGACCAAAACGTCTTTTGAAACAAAACCGACAGGAAATCACTATTTAGTGCTACCAGTTTTACGTTTCTAGGTACTGAGAACAACATTAACACAAGTCTTCATTTATATGTTCCTCTACAGAGACTCGTGAGGCTTTGTAATGGCTTGACAAAGGGTATTGTCTAGATTCTTGACTCTTGCTACAGAAGGGTTGAATATCTGTATGGGTATCTTTCTCTGCGCAGTAGGCCTAATTATATTTATTACTTTAATCTGCCTGGCTGTGTCTCTCAATAAGAGATAAATTGAATGCAACTGCCAAAGTCTGGTGTCGTCGAGAAGAAAGACTAAGCCATCTCTGCCAGCCACATGCTGGCAATGATCATAGGTCGATGAGTCCTGATCTTCGGCTTGTCACATAATTTATGATTCCAGTGGATTTTCGAAGTTCATCATTTTGCATTCAATCCTGTTTGATGTTATATTCTTTTCAGAACTTTTGAAATTCTTATCCAAAGTGGTATTTGCATTAATTCACATCAATGCTGGGTCAAAGAGACCAGGCTAATCAAATGCTTGAAAAAACACCAGGGGCGTCTCTTGAAAGCCGTTGTGGCAGCTTTCTGCACAATGACGTTACATATATTAAGTTCTGACTAGTTCAACAGTGTTGAGTAATAGTTTGGAGCTCTTTCTCCTTTAAGCAAGCTTCATGACCATATACATGTACTCCATAGGCAAGAGAAACAAAAAGGCCGACATTAGATCTTTTAAAACTTTTTCACTCCAAATGCGGAAAGTCATTTCATTTTTGAGGATTTTTGCTATTTAGCTAGAAGTTGATGAGCCACCTTGCATGGTGTAGCCTACTGCCCCAGAAGCTGGAAACGAAATTGCACTTCTTCTCTCAAACACCTATCAAGAAGGATGGCACACGATAATTGCAGAAGCTCGCCGTAATCTTCGCGTTAGTGTTGGCTTTCAATAGAAATCGTTTTGGTCCATTAGTAATTTCGAGGGTTGTGGGAGTAAAAAAACACTGGATTTCACAGATGCGAGCATACGGCGGTGGCTCCTCATTGAGTGTCTGTTAGATAAGAATACAACTGTACATGTGCAAGTCTTTAAGGCCATGTGTGAGGCTGCAGTGTCAAATGCAAGGCCATATTATATTATATCCTCTGCTTCCGCCTCCGATCATTAAACATTTGGAGACCAGCATTAATTTGAAAATTTTAAATTTTCAAATAAACTTGGAAACTACAAGAAACTTTTCTCTCAAGCTCCAGAAACACTTTCAGAATGGTCTGGATAAATTCCAGATAACATTTGCCATCGCAGTGCAAAAGGAGAGGTACCTCGGCTGAATACAATTCCCGCTCAGCTGCAGCCTTAGCCTGCGTGTGGCAGTTCTAATGACAGAAAAAATGTTCAAGTTTGAGCCACCTCTAGATATCATTGAATCGTTTTAATTTTTGGCATGTAGGTTACCCTGGTGTATAGGAACAAGGACAACTGTGACCCAATTTGATATTTGCAATTTTATTTTTTTACATGGTAAGTTGGACCAGTCTAATATACATACATATAACATCTGATTTTCCATTTATTTCATTGACGACTGATTGATTGACAGCCCGCGTGACGACGGAAGGCGGAGCTTCGGCCGTTCGTACAGGTCGTCATGGCAACGGATTTCGAGTCTGATGACGACGATTACGACGGCGAAGGTCTGAAGATCGTCATCAACGTCGGCGGAACTCGACACGAGACGAAGGTCGAGACGCTGCTGAGTCGACCAGGGACGAGGCTGAGCTACCTCGGCAAGAGACACCACGATCGGGTGGCTATGTTGGCCGCTGCCGCTGACGTAAGACGTGGCAGCGGTGACGGTGGCGCCGGTGGTTGCGGCGGCGGCGGGGAGAAGAACGTAGGTGGAGGAGGATGTAGGAGAAAGGAATACTTCTTCGATCGACATCCTGGGGTGTTCACCTCGATCATCGATTACTATCGTAGCGGTAGGTTGATCGTAATAATTATTATGATATTACCAGTGACGTAACTAGCGTTGGGCTTGGGGGCTGAAGCCCCCCCCAAATGAAATCAAGCCGTTGTATGCTTACGGCTAATTTAAATAGACTACCACATGGACGACGTACATGCATGCAGTTACAGACGACCGCCTCGACTGCCTAAAAATGGCTCCATTTGAGGTCGACACAGCCAAAAATGCGCTGGTCGCTGGGGCTCCGCCCCAGACCCCAATGGGGAGCTTACGGTAAAGACAAAACCTTTCTCTTTTACAGTAGGAGTTTTATTTTTATTGTTATCCTGGTAGCTTGAGCCTTGCGACACTGAAAAACGACTTATTCTTACAATTTTCGCTACTTTTCCGTTCACAATTAGCTGGCAAACAAGAGCCTTAAAATGGCTCCATTTGAGGTCAACACAGCCAAAAATGCGCTGGTCGCTGGGGCTCCGCCCCAGACCCCGCTGGGGAGCTTACGACGCTCCCCCAGACCCCCTAATCGGGACGGGCTTCCTGCCTTCGGCAGTCGCAACTTCGCGCCTTCGGCGCCGCCACTCACGACCAATTACAATACAGCGTCCTGGCACTTCTTCTTTTACATTTTAAGCATTGGTCATACTTAAGGCTTAAGCCCCCCCAAACGAAAAATCCTAGTTACGTCCCTGGATATTACTACATTATGTGGATTGTATCAACGTAGGCCTATAAAGCCGCGAAATGTTTTTATGTAGGCCCTACAGTACAATACAAGGGACTTTTAGCCAATGAAGTGATTTAAGAATTGGTCTGATCTGATCTTGGCTGGATGGTTTGATTCCCGCGTCGATCAATGTCAAACGGCGCAAAAGCCCCTCCTCCTCCTCAGTAGAAATTTCAAATGCTGACGAAGTAGGCTACTCGAGTTAATGAAGCGTCATTATTTTGGCGCACACTCAACGTCGCTCGTCTATCTTGAAAACTAAGCAAACCAATTAGAAACTTTGTAAAACATATAGGATATAATACATTTAGCCTATGTGCATATTTATATATATATCCTATGCAAATATGCATATTATGGTAATATGGTCTGTCATGTCATGTCATATCGCCACGTCGCATCGCGACGGTTGGCTACATGAATGGACCTTTAATGCCCAGAGTCTTCTGTTCCTTGTCGCGCTCATTAAGTCAGAGCCTACAAGTCCTGTCCAGTTCAGGACGTTGTCGATCCAAGATATCCTCGGCCTTCCTCGTCCTCGGTTCCCCTCCACAAAGCCCGTCATGATGCTGCTTTCGATGCTACCGTTTTGCTGTCTCATGATATGACCAAAATATCGAAGTTTTCGAATTTTGGTGTGGGCCAATAGTCCTCTTCTGGCTCCTGCTGACACATACATATGGTATTATGTATGCATATATAGCGAGCGTAGGCTACCATTAATGACCGCGAGGACCAACAATTTCCTCTTGTCCCCACTTTTAGACCTCCTCGGATTTCATCTTGGTCATTGCAGACTTTAAAAGGGTCATTTTTAGTCTTCAACCTGGCTATTGCAGACTCTTGGGAGAAACATTAGTAGCCTGGTAGGCCTATGAGTTGGTCTCTCTCACGTGCGTATGGCGCCAATAGTTTTTAGATTTGCATTAGTCTGAATCACGCAGTTCACACAAGGCTACCAATTGTTACAGTTTTGCGCAGAAAGAGACTGTAAATAACTAAATATAAGAATTTATTGTCAAAACCCCAAATTCAATTCGCTTAATAAACTCATAATTTATGTGCAACAGAGAACATCCGGTCAGTTATAGGAATATTTTATATATGGCGGTTACAACGTGTCCGGAAACTGAATCATGGCTCTCGTACAGCTATATTGAATCAGTCGTACTCTAAGCGATATTTATGTCTGTATACATTTGAGTTTCCCTTGAGATGACTGCGTTGCTGCCGCAGTGTTGAGCGCAAGAGTGTGCCTCCTGCATGCATGCGCTATCCAATGTATCGATCGATAGTGTATACCGTTGTAATGCCGCTAAATAAATGTAGGCATAGACTACGAATAAATGCATGAGGTCGTAGTGAGTAAGAAAATAATTAACAATTCGGAGACCAAAGTCAGTTGAAACTGATTGTGACTTTATAGATAGGCCTACAGACCGATTCCTGGCATTTGCACTTCTGCGGCTCTGCCACAGTTCAGATCATAATTACATGGATATTTAATATACGATGAATCATGGACCCCGTTCAACGGTAGCCTACAGGACAGCAGCGGTGACAGATAAAATCGTTGAAATTTTCGTCGCCAGAAAAATGCATAAACCTTCATACAGTAATAATATTGTAATTGTAATTGTAATCAAGAGAATGTAAAGAGCATCATCGGTACTGTAGCAAGCTACTTCTAGGATGCTTTACATACATAATACCATTGTCAAAGTTCAGCATAGGCCTAGATGCAAACAGCTCGAATGCATACAGCTACACACGCATACACACACTACACGCACCTACAGACCCACATGTATAATTATAGACCTATGTACACACACACACTCACGTCTGCACACAAACCATAGGAAACTAATGAAAATGTTGCATCAAGTAAATTCAAACACCCAAAACACCCCCTAGCTACGGCCTTGATAATATTATAATCTCACAATCGCCGTATCGAGAACTTCATGAAAATGTTTCTAATAATTTCCGACTATTGTATTTGTACACCGTGATTCAAAAAAAGTAAGCCAAATTGTTTTTCATATATCTCTAATGCCTGAACACCTATCACACTAAAATTTTCCAAATATTTAGAGAATTGGACCAAGAAAATGATTCCAAAATTTCGTGAGATAATGTTGAACGGATAAAAAGATTTGAATATTTAAACTTCATATGCCGAAATTTCCGTTTACAAGCAATTTTCTGTCAGATTCAATAAAATTTTGGTCAAACTTTTTCTTATATCTCTAATGCCTGATGAATAATCATTCTAAAGTTTTCCAGATATGTAGAGAATTGAACCAACAATATGACCCCAACAGTATTTTTTATTATTTAATTAACTAACATGCTCAAAATGTCCTCCGCTTGCTTGCGCGCAAGCCTAAACTGGCGCCGTTAGGCAACATGCAGCGCCGTCGATTATCCTCTGGTCCAGGCCATCCCACACTTCTGGGGCTATAGTTTTCTGATAACAGGTGGAAGATGTTGTGACAGCAGAACGCTGCGATAATATACTCCGTTAATTTTTACTTCAGGATCACTGGGCACCAAAATTGAGAACTATGAAGCATCGAAAATGCCACGAACACCATAACAGACTTGCTGAAATCCGAAATTTCTGGAGATGAAGATGAAATATTCATATCTTTGTATCCGTTCCAATTTATGACACGATATTTTGGAATTCTATTCTTGGTTAAATTCTCTACATATTGTGAAAATTTTAGAATGATTAACCATCAGACATTAGAGATATAAGATAAACAGTTTGGCTTACTTTTTATTGAATCTAACAGAAAAATTGCTTGTAAACGGCAATTTCGGCATATGAAGTTTAAATATTCATATCTTTTTATCCGTTCAACTTTATCTCATGAAATTTTGGAATCTTATTCTTGGTCCAATTCTCTAAATATTTGGAAAATTTTAGCGTGATATGTTATTAGGCATTAGAGATATATGAAAAACAATTTGGCTTACTTTTTTTTGAATCACGGTGTATTTTATGAACAACACAGAGGCACTCATGCCACATAGTTATTATGTGCACTGGTTTTACCCGGCCGGTGTTTATATACATGTAGGTGAGCTGCACGTTCCACTGGACGTGTGCGGCGCAGTAGTGAAACGGGAGTTGGATTATTGGCAGCTGGATGATGGGTTGATTGAGCCCTGCTGCTGGACCATCTACAGCCAATTCATCGATAATCAGAAGACGCTGACCGACTTCAACCTCAGCATCCAACAGGAGAACGACATCATCGAAGAGCTGAAGACTGTGAAGAAAGGATGGAAACGGAATATGATGCACATCTGGATGATACTCGATCACCCAAGATACTCCAAGCTCGCAATGGTAAGGTATTACACATGCAGCTCTTCAGTATTACACCTCCAGCAATGGTATTACACCTCCAGCAATGGCATTGCACCATCAGGTATACAGTATTACACCTCCGGTTGCAGCATTACACTTACAGCTATAGCCTATTACACCACCAGCTACAGTATCACACCTCATTGACCACTCCAGTTACGGCATTGCACCTTCAGCTACAGCAGTGCACATGCAGATACAGTATTACACCTCCAGCTACAGCATTGCAAGTGCAGTTGAATGATTGTGAGATTTACTAATCACAACACTGCACAGGAAACGGCTTCCACAGGAAAGAATAAGTGCTAAGCATGCACTGTAGGCAGTAAGTATAGAATGCCTTCTTTTCTCGCCACAAATTTAAAACTACCATACACATTGCTGTACTAAGTGTACTTGCATGTTGTACTTATCCCAATTAGTGATACGTGCCGTTTAAATGCGATTTAGGCAGTGTTGTGCACTATTACATTCTCAACTGATGGTTTTCTTAATTTTTAATATTAGCGCGCTATATAACCGACAAGTTGCCCGTTGCTGCTGTTGTCCAGGGCTACGCAGTGACGTCGTTTGCGTTCGTGTTGGCGTCGATAACCGGCTTCTGCATCGAGACACTTCCGGTGATGAGCAGCATAAAGAACGTGACGAGGGAATGCTGGTACGACAACGTCATCTCAACGACGGCGATCCGCGTCCCTCACTTCTTCCTCGAATGTCTCGACTACATCTGCACCGTCTTCTTCACCGTCGAACTCGTCATTCGAATCATCTTCGCCCCCTGCAAGAAGACCTTCTTCCGGTCCCTGATGAACGTCATCGACATCGTCGCCCTTCTGCCCCTCTACGTCCAGTTCCTCCTCGAGTTCCTCGACTGGCAGAAGTGCCTGCGCAGCCACCGAGCCGTCGTCGAGCTCATCTTCATCCTGCGCATCATCCGCATCTTCCGCATCTTCCATCTCGTCAAGCACTACAAGGCGCTGAAGATCCTCGTGCACGCCATCCGCGCCAGCATCCAGGAGCTGCTGATGTTGTCCATCTTCCTCTTCATCGCCATGCTCGTCTTCTCTACAATCATCTACTACGCCGAACGACCCGTCCTCTACAGCGACACCCCGTCCGTGACCAGTCGGTTCCAAACGATTCCCACCGGGTTCTGGTACAGCATTATCACCATGACGACCGTTGGCTATGGAGACGTCTATCCGCAGACGACCCTCGGTTGCATTATGGGAGCGCTGTGTGCCCTCTGCGGGGTCCTGCTGGTCGCTCTGACGATTCCCGTCATGTCTAACAACTTTGCTCTTTTCTACATGCACGCCAGAACCAGAGACGAAAATGCGAGAAAGGAGGAGGACGATGACGAGGAGGAGGCGGACGGAGAGGGGGACGAGGCGGGAAATGCGGCGGCGGTGGAAGGTCGGATGATGGATGGGCAGATGGCAGTGGAGGGTCGTGGGACGGTTGGAGGGAAAGCAGGAAGAGGAGGCGGAGTAATGAAATCAAAATTGCTGTTTCGTCATCGTCCACGTCATTCGCAACGTCATTCGCAACGTCAGCACCAGCTCTACCAGCAGCAGCAACAGCATCGGGCAACCATTTCCGGTGGCACGGCGGGGACCTTGGAGGGGACGACAGTGGAAGCCAAGAAGAGGATTCTCGTTAGTCAGGACTCCATGTCAACGACGGATGAAAGCGGGATCATGGTGACGTCCACCATCTCCAGAGCAATTGACGACAGTCCTGCCAAGTAGATAATTATGTAGATGTCTTCTTCGTCCTGTCCTTCCGGCTGGAATTAATCCCTCGCAGGGGAGGGGTCAGCCACTCGGATCCGTTTTCTCCACAGAACTCTGTTTGCCGCATCTTCTTTATGTATACATGTATACATGTATGCGTATACAAATCAACGGCGTCTTCCTGCGTTTCTATAGCGCCTATTCATCACGTGGAAGACAAGACCTGCTAAGAGGAATAGCAGAAAGAAAAAAATATGTATCTGCGTCGTGCTGTTTATTCGAACATCCTTTAAAAACTGTTTTAAAACGTTAAAGAAATCGAGGACATGGTCTGAACCAGGCGAAGCGCGCACAAGAAGCAAATTCAGCGCAGGAGTACTCCCCCCATGCCAATATTGATTTTATTGATGTGCTGCTTATGATCAAAATGATGAGAATTTTTATTTATCGTGAACGTATTTAATGGCTATTATTCTGCTAAATGCCTTACTATATTTTATGTTATTCATACGCTGCAATTAGGTTTGAGTCCCAGCGGAGAACGATATTAAACTAGAAGGAACATAATGTTGTCGCAAAACTTTGATCGCATAGCCTATTTGGTTAAATTTCGTTTATTGCCTTATAAAATTATATCTATATTTTTAAGCTATTCAACAATTGCAATTAAATCGGAATTAGTCTAAGAACGCTAAGCCTTATTATGTGTTTCGCAAAGCTTCGATCGGATGGCTATCTACATGTATAATAGCCTATTCCTATTGTTATGTTCTGTTACATTTCGTTACTTGCCTTACAAGAATATTTTAAGTTATTTATCGCATGAGCACTATGAAACATTAAGCCTTAAGAACCTGTCCCAGCTTAGACCACATTATGTGGACCAGTTAGAGACCATAGTGATAGGGTTTGTTCGATGCATGCCATTAATTTGATGATATAATAGGCTATAGGCCTATAGTCTTAATTTGGTGAGACATAGAATACTGTTGTGAACACTAAGTCTTGCTGGGCCACGATTTAATGATGATGTGGCATTTGTCACGAAGTTTGGTAATAGGCTACATTGACACTTTTAATAGAAGCGTTAAAGAGCATGCTGTATCTTGTTGCCAACCCCCTCCCCCCAGCTTACTGCTGGTCAGAACTCAAACTATAGGCCTATACTGTTGATATTTGCGCTGAATAAGCTTAATACGATTCGCTTTGATTGCAGAACAGTAACTGTTATTTTTAGATTCATTTGTTGATGCTCATTTATAATTATGAGGATAATTAACATTAACAAATAATATGACAATTATTGAAGCTATGGTTCGTTTCGAAGATCTCATAGTGGGCTAACTTTAATGCTCAAGTTGAAGAAGCTTTTCGTTGTATTTATCACAGGCACATTGTTTGAATAAAATGTGCGGTTTATCCATGCAGGGTGATGTTTCTGTGTCACCTTTACAGATGTTGGCTTACTTCTGCACATATTAGCTTATTATGAGGTCGTTGCTTCTGCAGGCATACGCCTAGCCTACATGTAAGTTTGAAGATTAAAATCATTAAAGTGGAATCACATGGCCCTACATGTTGTAGGCCTACAAACTGAAAGGAAATTGCTCATTTAAAAATTGGTGACTATATATGCGGCTTCCACGAAACGTAGTCTTGAAAACCATGTAGGCTATAGGCTATTATAATATAGCCTATAGGTAGGCTAAACAGTAAACAGGGAAATTCATAAAACGCAGTCTAAGCCAATCACTACATTGCTTTCAAGAATACTGTAAGGCTCAGACAACTTGAATCTGGCATCAGATGCTCACCAGTGTTTAATCTAGCCAACGTGCTTGGTGGGGAAAATACATGTAGATAACTGACACTGCAGCTGACGGACAAGATTGATATCGCTTCACTAAAATAGCGGTTGTATAAAGTTTCTTCCAAAGTTGATTTTCAACGAACAGACGTCCGCCTGTCTGTCCGCCTGTCTGTCCGCCTGTCTGTCTGCCTATCTGTCTGTCTGCTAATTGAAAAAACAGTCCACTCTCGCCTTGCAGCTATAGCAAATATAGTGCTTATTATCAGCTGTTGCCATGCAGGCAGCAAGCAAAATCAATTGATTAATTTGTACGCCTATGGATACTTGAATGCACTGCATATGGTTAGACCTACTATAGATACTTGAATACTTGAATGCACTGCATATGGTTAGACCTACTATAGGCCTAGATACTTCACCGGGTCCAGTTTCTGTGGTCGCATGATTTATTGCGCGCCATATAATATATAGCCTAGGCCTATCATTCCATTTCCCATGCATTTTGAGTCATAAATAAGTGCATGTCGATCGACTGCGTATAGGTATTTTCTGTTTTAACGTTGTGTCGAAGTGTCGCACCCCTCCTAAAATCTCGGCTTGAGACTGGCACCATCAGAGTGCAGTATAGTGGCGGATTTGTTGCACCATAATCTTTCATAATAATTGCGTTTATCGAAGTTCGTTCCGGAGGAAATGAACCATTGATTTTGTTTTCAAACGGGGTCTGAAGAGGTTTTTGCACCACGGATCATAATGGACGACTTGCATAATTATTATTATTAGGCCTATTCCATTTAGACAAACTGTATCATATCACGCATCTGCATGCACACGTATACAATACATAGAACATAGACATACGTACGCACGCATTCTTGCGTCACTGGCTCATTCATGATAAAGACGCGCATATACAGAGTGCGCAAAAAAAGACCCCCCTAAGTGTTTTGCCAATATTTTCGCCAAAAGTAAGAATTTCAAAACACAATTTCACAGTCTTATAGACAATTCATATTTACAGCTGATAGTCAAATTTCATCGAAATATTTCAAACAGAACAAAAGTTATGCCACTATTAGGGAGGTCACCCATCGTTTTTTGACGATTCAAAAATGAAACGCAACAGAAACTAGGTTTTTTGCCAATATCTTTCCCAGAAGTAGGAATTTCTAAATGAAATTTTGCAGGCTTAAAGATAATTCCCATCTACACAAGATGGCCAAATTTCATCCAAATATTTGAAACACAACACAAGTTATATCACTTTTAGTGAGGTCACCCACCGTTCTTGGCGATTCAGAAACGAAACGCAACAAAAAGTACGAAAAACCTGATTTTATTAAGTTTTATCTCAAATAACTGTTGTCAAATTAACTTGGTAGTGCTTCCCAACTTGTGTTCAATGTGCCCACACCCGTGCCAAAACTTATTTTGAGTCTCTATGCAGAGTTCTTGATGGACCTGTTGATTATCTGACAGATTCCTTATTATTTCTTATTTTAAGAATTTGATTGTCATCTTGCTAAGTGACTTCTCAGTGACGTGCAGCTACGCTGGTACCATGTTTCTTTTTTAAGTAGTAATAATAATGATCATCTGGCAATATCAAGGCTATTTGATAACAATTATTTGAGATGAGACTTAATAAAATCGTGTTTTTGATGCGTTGCGTCTTTGAATCGTCAAAAAATGGGGGTGGCCTCACTAAAAGTACCATAACTTTTGTTGTATCTGAAATAATTTTATGAAATCCGGCCATCGTGTGTAGATATGATTGGCCTTTACGACTGTAAAATTTCAGTTCGATATTCCGACTTCAGGCCAAGATATTAACCAGAATAATTGAATTGATTTTTTTAAACTTGCTGTTGCGTCGCGTTTTTGAATCGTCAAAAAACGGTGGGTGGCTTAACTAAAAGTGGTATAACTTTTGTTCTGTTTGAAATATTTTAATGAAATTTGGCCATCTGGTGTAAATATGAATTGTCTTTAAGACTGTAAAATTTCATTTCAAAATTCTTACTTTTGGTCAAGATATTGGCAAAAATCTTAGGGGAGTCTTTTTTTGGCGCACCCTGTATATATATATATATATATTATATTATATATATATATATATATAGTAATCATTTATAAGCCTGCACTTAGGTGCATAACCGTGCATTCGCTACAATGAAAGAGAAATTGTGCAAACTATGCTTGAATTAATATTGCTAGAGTGTAATTGCGTTTAGCATAGGCCTATAAAAGCCCTATATGATTATTTTGATGTATGCATGCTTCCGTGATTGCACCATAATTGCAATTAAGTTGCAAATGAGCTTATATGTCGGTGCATCTCATATAATAGACCTATCGAGTGACCGCCTATATGGGCCTATAATTATTATCACCGATATAGGCTATAGACTATATAAATGCCATGGCAATCCAGGCGACGAAATTGATCAGCCACATGGTTGTAGGCTGCTACAATGGGCATTTAATTGATTTTATAAATGTGCTTAGAGTACAATGGCAAGCAAGCAAAGCCTTATTGAGAACAATCAACTATAGAAAATGCGTTAATGTTGCATAAATTATAATTAATTGTATAGGAACAACGTCGCATGCTTTTACTGTCTGATCTCAACATGTTGCACCAGTAACCCATTAGTTTAACATCAATGAGACTATAGACTCTAATTAGACAAAGGTTTTGATTTTGACGATTGTTGGCAGCAGAATAGGTCTGAGCCGATTAGGATGATAAAATTATATAGACTAGAGAATGAATAAACCAGTGACACGTCGCTGTTACACATACAACCGATCGAATCTCGGTGCAAGTGAAGCCTACTTAGGCCTACATCTGACTACTTGAGAATTGGCAACAAATGGTTTTTCAGTTCGACGTTCATTGTGGTGAAAACGGAGACAATGGTTCCGTTGAAACACGCAGAACAAAGGTTTTGAAAGTCGCATTTGCATACATTGTCGCAAGAGCTCACTGTCAATATATCTGCTGCAAACGTCACGTTTGGTAGGCCCTACGTTTCGAGAGTCTTTTCCACAGTGCTATAAAGCAGACCAGATTGCCTTGTCAAACGTTTGTCTCGTGAAAATGGCAAGCTTTCCATTTCTCGTAACAATCTGTTTTGCTGTTGGAATGCACAGTGTTTCTAACGCCATAGTAACGAACGTACGTGAGTTCCAAGTGGCAGAAGTTCCACCCGGATCGGAGCTATGCGCTCTTGATGCACCTTCCGCTTCTCTGTCCTTGAACTCCGCTCTGGACTGTGCTCTCGAATGCCAAAGATTCTCCTACTGCGAGAACTTCAACTACAACAATGTGAAAAAAATTTGCGACATCTTCTTCAGCCGACCAAAGTGCTATGGACCTACTACAACGTGCATCCATCATCAGGTAGCTCCTCACTACTCTGGACGTGCAGAGTCAGTCGTAGTCCTATATGCTGATGACGTCCATGCTTATGTGCAATGTGTGCTTCTAGATGCCCAACTAACAAGCTGGCTAGTAATGCTAATAAACCAATGTACGAATGAGTGAGGAAATCGACGAACGAAGAAATGATTGAATGAATTAATGACGACTGTTCTGCTTTTTGAAAAATAATATTGACCCATCATAACAAAATGAGTCGTTAGGCCCTTTTTGAGTATTTTGAGTTATGTATTCCACGTTATTCCATGTTAGATTACCTTCAAAATGAGCTATTACGCATCAAAATCGACCAAGTGCTTGTGGAGTTACAAACTTTTTTTAATCTATCCTATTCCTTTTCGTCCTAACAGAAAATGTTGGGGGAGATTTTCTGAATTAATTTTTTATATGTTTTAAATCTTATTGGTCATTTAATCTGCACAAATAACATGTTAAAACCGCAAAATAAAGTCGGTTTTAATATTTTTGAGATATTATAATTTATCATGTATATTCCAAAAATGGAAAAATGGAAAAATCAATAATTTGAAGATTGGACACCTTTAAAAGCGATTTGCAGCGTTCTGCATTGTGCGACTTACGACTCATTTCGTCATATAGTATAATATATCATGCTAACATAACTATTATTATTATGTTAGCATGATATATTATTGTAACGCCCGCCCCCGCGTACACTCCCGGAGTCGCCACTTCCGGTCCAACGTGTGAGGGGACCGCGTACTGTTGTGAGTCGTAGTCCAGCGAGATAGAGGGAGGAAGGAAGGCGGTAGCTCCCGGGTTCGAACTCCGTCCGGTCTGAGGCGGCCAAGCCCCTCGGGTTCCTACCGCTTTATATGAAATCGGAGCTTTACTCAGCAGTCGCTCGCTCCTCCGTAATATACCAGGGTTGGGCGGTAAGGCAAAGTCTTTGGGCCTAGCACCCGAACTCTCTTCCAGGCCGATGGTCGAGTGGTAAGGAGCGTCTACAGTAATTGCAGTGGTGAAGGTACCAGGGTTCGAACTCACAACAGATTTCTGCGTTGGTATGGGCGATTCTAACCGTTCAATGCGAGCCACGACTTCCGTCAGAGCTTCTCTTACGTTGTAATGTACTGCAGAGATTTCCTCTCTGACATTATTCTGTACCGAGGCAATCGCCTCTTCCACGTTAGTTTGTACGAGGGAAATAGCTTCCTGTGTGTCGCGTATAGACGCCTGGGTATCTCTAGCATTTGCTTGCATATCAGTCTTTATAGATTTAGCGTTTGTTTGCATTGCCTCTAGCAGTATTCCCATCTCAAATGCAGACGGTGGTCTGGATGGTTGCGAGGAAGTTGACGTTCTGCTCTGCTCCATGGCGCTATACAAATTTCAATTATTCAACTTCCTAATGTTATCAAGAATCAAAATCAATATGTTCAATTATTATCTTATTGTTCCACAAAGGCAAGCAATAATTATTAAGTCTTCTAATGCAAATCAGACATTCAACACAAAGTAGATAAAATTATAATTATGCAAGTCAATGCAATGACATATAATTATGCAACTCAATGCAAAATGCCCTTAGATCGGAGTTTGTCCAAATTATCCCCAATTTAGTTCTCAAGTGCCATCGTCAAAATTTAAAGTAGCCCAATATTTCTACAAAATATATCGCCTTAGCTTCCCCACTAAACAGTACCTGATTTCCGGGAACCAGAGACAAGGCAGGCGGCGTGCGTATGGAGACGACGTGGAGGACGAGGAATCCAGAATAAACGCCGAGGAAATGGGATCCACTATGGATATAGGTATCCAGAAGATGCGATGACGGACTCACGCCACACTCGCAGAAAATGACCACGACGAGTATGCTTCCGATGAAACAGAGAAGAACTCGCTCCGTGCGAGACGAAATGCGAAGGCCTGGGCGTTAGGCTTATATCCACAACGAGGGTGCGAAGACAGAACACACAGCGCCGACGATTCGATTCCTGCTCCAAACAGCGATACAAACGGCTCCGGCCGAAGAAGAGAATCGACACAGAAATCAGTAGCAAGAGAACTGAGCGACGCTTCGAATTAATAGAAACGACTCCAGTCGCGGAAGATGGCCAACAGAAATCCACAGCCCAACGACGTCGAAACTAATACACGCGGCAATAAATCCTGCCTTCACTTCAATAAAATCAGGCTTCGAATCCACCACTTCACTATCGAGAGTCACACGTCCAACCTGCACGAAGGTTCCAACACGACTGATCGCCCGTTGCGCGATCTTCTTCTATATCGGCCTCGACTGACGTAGGACGCGATCTACTGCGCATGCGCTGCACACGCGGTGATCACGCAGGGGCAACGTGACCCGGCGTGATGGAAAATACCCACACAGAAGCCCATGCCGCATGCACAGACTACACGCAGCCGGCCAGCAGGGTGGATTGCTCCGTCCGTCTGCCTATCCTTTTATCTGTACTGCTCTGGCACTGCGTCTGTCATATCGGCCGACTCCTCTTCCTCCTTTTCGGCCGACCCTCCATTTCAGCAAGTGTATGAGAGAACCGATCAATACTGTGGTAACTATGGCGACCGCTTACGTCACCGCTGTCGGCAACTCGTATCACACACGAGCTCAACATTAAAATCTAGGTCACCAATATTATGTAGGTCACCGAATGCAGCTCAAAAATAATAATATTATAATATATATATAATTATTGGACCCCGAAAATACCATGCAGAATTCAAGGAAATAACGATATAATAAATAATAGAAACCAAAAATACGTGACGATCGGTTATAGCGATCGTTACATTATACTATATGATAAAGTTTTCTGTTTCAGGCTCAGTCACATCAACCTTACACGGGTGAGCACCAGTTTTATATCTTCAATTTCTGAGAGTCAATTATAGGCTTCTCATTTCAGATTAGACCTACATGGGTCAGTGTCACTAGAATGACTATAGATTATACCAGAAGAAAGAGACAGCCTCAGACAGGGTCAGAGTGACAGAGATACAGAGAGGAGAGAGAGACTGACAGACAGACAGACGAAGACAGAGATCGAAGACAGACATAGAGTCAGAGACAAAGAGAAACAGACAGACAGAGTGAGAGATGCAGGGAGGAATGGACGGGCGGACGGAGGGAGCGATGGAGGGGGAGATGCGTACCAAAAGTTCAATAATAGCTCTTGATTGGATGTCCTTGATGAAAGCCGTAGCCAGGATTTTTATTTAGGGGGGTTGATTGTTTTTTCGGGCGCCGAAAAAAATTTCTCGGCCCAAAAAAATTGACGTGTGTTTACATGGTTTTATTTCATGGTTTTTGCATCATGTTCTAGTAAATGCGTTATATTATTTTTTACATTTTTCATTTCGGGGGGTGTTGAAACACCCAAAACACCCATAGCTACGGCCTTGTCCTTGATGCTTTGTGCATACATATGATTTAATGCATTTATATTCTTGACCTCTGATAGTCATCGATCAGATTAGCTATAGGCCTATTCAAAAATTTGAATGTTCTAAGATTCCTGACTCATAACTTCATGCTATGTCTAATCTATAGGGATTCCTGCTGAGGACTGTTCCTTGCCGTTCACTTATGGTGGTCGTATATACAAAGGTTGTACTGCGAACCTAACTGGCGATGGTTGCAATGCCTGTCTGGTTGTCAACGGAAGCGTAGCATCATGCATGAGAAAGTTATCAGGTGAATCACTTTATGACAAATTATTGTGAAGGAAAGACTCGTGTGCGACTAAACGGCGCACAATTGCATGTCGCGTTTAATAGACTTTAATAATATATCCAGAATAAGGAAAATTGCTATCTATTGCAATTTAGATAGATAACAGCACGACTTTTAAAAGGCCATTAGTTTCCATAATTATAACGAATCTTCGTCTAATTTAAAACGGGCACACCACAGTATATTAGGCTTACAAAAATATGATTGTGCAATTCATTCATATATATATAGTATGAACGGAAGTTCACAAGTTATTACACGAGTAGACCTAGAATTGAACTGTTTTGGCGGTCATGCAAGGCTCCCATCACGTTCTGCTGCTAATTTCACCAACGCCATCTGCCGAATGGAAGGCTGAGTCGGACTTTGGTTGTGCAGCGGGAAGTGATCCCGTGCCCATGCATGCCGGACCGTGCGCTATTCCTACTATAGAATGTTACCATCAGTTTAAACCTCACGATTATTGCAACGTGACTTCTGTTGTTTATCGCATTTAGCTGTTACAATTTACAAAGACCTGCATCTTTAATTTACTCCGTTCGTTCTCGTTAAACAAGATTGCATTATTTTTGTCATTTGTCAGACAACTTTCAGGTGGAATTTATCACGGTAAACGTAACAATTCCGACCTTCGACACATCTTCTCTACTGATGTCCATCAACAACTGGATCGTCATCCAGCAGAGGGTAGACGGCAGTTTATCCTTCAATCAGACATGGTCAGCTTACAAAGAAGGCTTCGGCGACATCAGCAAAAACTTCTGGCTTGGCCTGGAGAGGATGCACCAGCTGACAACCAACGCCCCCTACCGTCTACGCATCGCGTTACAATCAGTGAATGCGGGCAAGTGGTTTTCAGCTGAATACGAATCGTTCTTCATAACATCAGAGTCACTCGGCTATGCCTTGAACGTGTCTGGTTACGTGGGAGATGCAGGCGATGCACTCAACTACATGGAAGGTTCTGGATACGCCTATCAGAACGGAATGAAATTTTCAACTTACGACCAAGACAACGACATGTCCTCTGACAATAATTGTGCTGCTAAATATCTCTGCGGTTTTTGGTTTAATCAGTGTTTTGCGGCATGTCTTAATTGCAAGTACAACTCCGATTCTTTCGCTTGGAGCACTCTAGTTGACATGGAACTGGCTGATTCAGATCAGCTGAAGACGAGTCGAATGTTGATAAGAGCCGTTTAGGCCAATAATTCATCAAGTGTTGTTACTACAAGATTGCAACAATTACGCGACTCTGTTATAATAATAATAGGCTTAGAGCTTTAGACTCATAATATTATAGGGACTATACTGTCTGCTGTATACAATGTTGCACATATTACATAGTTACTCCACATTATTTTATATTTTGCTAAACTAGGCTACGCAATAATGTATACGATAGGCTACTATATGATATTGATATATAGGCTACTTTCTGTTTATGTTCATGGTTTCTGATTAAAATCACCGAATGGCTAAATTTTGCGGTCTGAAACTATTGAAAATATGGTGTGGACCTATCTAGGCCTATAGGCCTACGTTTGTCACCGATCAAGATAAGCTAGACGTAAAACTGAATTGAGCACCATGTAGGCCTAGGCCTATTCGAAACAGGGTCTGCGCCCAGAGAAAATTCTAAATGGTCGGAAGTAGGTCTATTGATTGTTTCGAAGAATCGTTTTGCAACAATCATTGTTGTAGAATTGAAATTATAGAATTTTGGAATGAATTAAGTGTATAGCCTACGTACGAGAGGAGAATCGGAAACTTTGAGCAAAGGTCGAGGGAGTTTTGGTCGATGACCTTCAGGATAAAAGAGGATAGGGAGAATAGAAAGAAGTGCAATGAGGAACTGGAGAAGATGATTAAGCAGATGCATGGGGCAGAACGCCTTGAGCAAAATAAAACAACGGATGAAGCGCACAGTAACCATTGAAGCAAAAGCAGACGCTTGAAGTGAAAATAGTATAGTTGTTAAGCCCGCAAGTGCTACCCGGGGCAGCATAGCCTACTGCATAAGATCTTTCCACTAGTTGAGGAATCCTGACAATGATAATTATCCAACCAATGTAGGCTAAATGATTTTGGATGACATCGGTGGCTTCTAAACCCACTAAATAACGGGGTTCAATACCTCTCCTTCCTCCTCCAGGTCCGGTGCTCCACTTTAGCCTAGGCCTATCCCAGATTGCCGTAACGCGAGTTTCAGCTCATTTCTGAAATAGGGGCGTCAAAATCAACTGGTTTGTAAGTAATGAGGTTTAGCTCGATAGTTCTGCATGAGGCGTCAAAATTAAATCTACAAGCCCTTAATATGGGATAAATTAGCCTATTAGTCAAATGTAAAATTATTACTTTTAGCACTCATCTTGGCGCCCATTTCAAATATATAGGCCTATATAAGCTATAGACGATAGAACGTTCGCAGTTATAATAGGCCCCTGCATGAGATGAAGGCCCCTGCGGTTTCGGGGGGGGGGAAGAATAGAACCGCTGCTTCCTCCTTGTGCATGTCGATCATCGTAAGAGGCGACTAAATGCATGGAGGCCCCTGCGGTTTCGGGGAAAGAGTAAGACCGCTGCATACTCCCCTGCATGTCGTAAGAGGCGACTAAGTGGAGGCCCCTGCGGTTTCGGGGAAAGAGTAGGACCGCTGCATACTCCCCTGCATGTCGTAAGAGGCGACTAAGTGGAGGCCCCTGTGAAAGATCAGTGAAGATATCGAATAGGCTTACATAGGCCTATGGCTGTTACAAAAAGGACTTTACCGAATAGATCATAAGGCAGAAAAAATTGTTGTGTTTCCGGTAACCCGACCGACCCTCTTTTATTGCCAGGACTCAAATAATTTTGTAAAAAAAATTATAATTTTTGTTTTATTAAAAAAATTAAATTAAATTAAATTTTTTTAAACATTTGTATTGACATTACAGAAAAGACGTCAACGCAATGAAATTAATAGGACTGCTTTCTAGAGCAGTTTCAGGTGCAGACAGTCAGGAAATAGGCAGTTTATGCAATCATGTCCTAAAAGTGGGGGGACCATGATGAATCACATCCTAAAAGTTTAGGAGGACCATAATAATAAAGTTAGGGGACCACTCAAAAGTTGGAGGGGGACGCGTCCCGTGGGTCCCATAGGGTGGTTGCGCCTATGGTTTATACTTGCTTAGAACACGTAGGCCTACTTTGTTGCAGCGTGTAGCCTACCTTTGTGCAAAAAAGACTAGTGGGGTATATACTTTTTCGGATTGTCCCTGCATAAAAATATTTTACCGAAATAAAAATATTTTCCGACCTACCTACCCAATTTTTTTTAGCTCTGTTACCGGAAACACAAGATTTTTAGGCCTAATATTATGATTATCACTGTTCGGCCAAATACAAATAGGCCTAGGCCTAATTGGACCAACTATTCGGCCGAATACCAATGCAGATTATGTCGCTGTACACAAAGAATGAGAGCATATAGGGCCTATAATGACACATAGATTATAATGTGATCGGCCTACCACGTGGGCGGCTTGGATACAGAAATTTTCGAAGGAGAGCCAAATCTGTTGGTCTCAGGCGGGAAAAATTTCGTGGATCTTTCACCTGGAAAAAACTGATGACTTTTAGTCATTAATTTTGGTCGAAATTGCCTTCAAATGTAGGCCTATACAATTTTCTCTGCCAAAATAACTGATGACCTTTTGTTAGTCATGCACGTGGTCGAAATATATAACAGATATATTATAGGCCTAGGCTACCGTTGCAATGGTTGAAACCTGAAAACCTGATCGATAGGCTTTATTAGCCTAATTGTGAAACCAAATGGGGACGTTAGCCTACATTGCTTTTCTACATGATTGGGGGGCCAGCCTACAAGCACGTCCGCCATACGGGACTCGATCTCGTTACCTCTCACAGTTTGTTATCCAATGCTGGGCCTACTTTAATTAGCGGCCCTATAGCTAAGCTACTAAAGCTTGGAGGTTATTCGACGAATGCGATTAGGCTTAGGTCTAACTAGTAATAGCCTTACGTTGCGAAACTCAATCACACCTGTGATTGGTCTGTTCCTGTCACGTGGTATCACCATAGTGACTTAATGTAAACAAAGTTAATTTTACAAATATTATTGTATTGGGAAAGATATCATTCAAGAACTTGTATTGATGGCGCGTGAAGCAGAATGGGTTTCCACGAGTGTTTTCGATTTTAAAGTATTCCTTTAGATACAGGGAAATGAAAGCTTGTGCTGGATAAGTTTTGCAAACTCAAGAAATGAATCAGAAGTCGAAGACCGATTTAAATTATGAGAGTATTGTAAATGGACGACCTCTATCCGAACAGGTGAATTTGTAGCAATATTGGCCATGAATGAAAATTACAGAGTCATAAAGCGAACAGTGTACGCTGCACATAGACCTGCAATAGTTAGAAGCAGTATATTTCCGGTAAACGTGTAGTTTAGCATCGCAGATGATTCACTGTTACAAGGGTTTCGAGTGTTGGTCGAATAGTAGTTGGATTGGCACAGATAATTCTTGCTAAGTAGAAGTTGTATATAATTGATTTTTTTGAAAATTTGCTTAAATAGAAGTGGGATTTTTGAACAAAATCTTGCACAGTGCACACCTAGATGCTTGATGGATGAATGATGATTTTTAGTTAAAATAGAAGTTGCATTGATACAAAAACTTTTGGTTAAATAGAGGCTGGAATAATTAAACGAATTCTTGCATAAGCAGGAACTGGATTTATGAAAAAGATTCTAACCACATGATTAGCATATTTTCCACAGATGATGAGATTTTTATTATCCATCATGTTGTTCTCGACCAGTTGGTTTCGTACGTTTGGTGGCTCTACTCCTCTCGTTGCTGAGCTTCCTCGTTTAGCTGATGATGATGATGTTTGTCCTTCTATTTTGTTAAGGGCATCGATATCCATGTCTATGTTGTTCCGTTGCCATTATGGAGAGATAATTTGCGAAGCGCTGATAGTCAGACTGTAATAACGGAATCCATCTCTGCAGGTTTCGTCAGGTGGGTTTACTTCCCTTTCGAAATTGAAAGTTATCTTCCGGACACACTGCAATTACTGTTGGTATTGATTTCGATGTGCATTAGCAACTGTCATATCAATTGCTATTGTTTCTTGCAATGGAAACTCTCTTCTGAAAAGTAGCCAGCGGTTTATATTTTTTATTTTTTTCAATCATTTAGTTTGTCTATTGAAACTTTTTGATCATATACTGCTATGAAGCTATATCTATCTGCATGTAACATGCCATGTAACAAGGGACACGATGGTGTAAGGGTTTGTTCAGTAGCTGGAGTGTTGCTGGTTCGAATCCACCTCAAGTCGCCGCTTAGGGACACTGAGCAAGCCCTTCACTTGCCAATTGTTCATGCGCATTTGGCGTGAAACTTTGATAAAAATGTTTGGTACATTTTTGTGCATTATTAAGTGCTATTTAGAGTTGACATAGCAACAGTGCGTGTAAGCATTGCATGACATGCAAACATACTTACAGCCACGCATTCATAAACGATGAACACATGGAAACATATTATTGTCATTCATACCTGTACACAAACTTCATACTTATATTGTATCTATTGTATATTGTATGCATAGATTCATGCATCCATATGTAGTGAGAGGTAGTGTTTGTCAAACCATGTAGCCTACAGTTTCCACGTGCAGTGTGGTCGTGTGGTGACTATGACAATGGCCGGCGTTATGATTGTTCATGCCGGATGGTCCACTTAGCATGGGCCAAATGGCCCGAATACTAGGACAATGCTCATCAGTTGTTGATAGATTTATTCAGTAGTTGGAGAAAAGAAGTTAAATTATCTATGCTCCTTAGTCCTTACACATCATAGTCTAGCAAGGGCTCTAATTCTCAATAGTAGTTGTTTCAGTTTAATGGCACTGTGTGATACCAAAGATCATTAGCAAACACTCTTCCTGCCAGAGTGTTGGCCATTACCACTCCCCTCCCCCATAGACTTTGAATAAATCTCCTCTGCTCCTTCCCTCCAGTGTTGTTATTCCACACCTTGGCATAGGTAATATTAGATTAAAAAATTTTGACTGCTTTGATATATTTTCAGACCTATTAATTCATATAAATTATGCTCACTTTGTCTATTGATGCAATCACTTTAATCAGGCAGACCATACTGAGTTACTGACAGCAGATTACCTTGAGAGTGTGACAGTGAAGAGCCACTCTTGCCATCCAGTCTGATAAACTATTTCATCTGATGTAAGATTGTTGATCACTGTTCAACCATCCCAAGCTATAGTACACCTTCCATCATCTTGAAATTTCAAGTACTGTTGAGACTATCTTGTTTACCAGTAGTCTTTGTACTATTTTTCACACATAAACCTCATGCTATCGTCTGCTAGACCATGTCGGTTATCTATAATTTAAAGCTGCATGCATTTAAAAGCCCTTTAATTGATTTGCACTTATCAATTCGTGATGAAATTGTATAATAATATATGACGAGTTAGGCCTAATAGAGCCCCTGTGCTGTCACTAAATGCCAGAGGATTCCAATATTTTCTATGTCCAATGTTAGACTATGTAGGTTATCTATAATTTAACATTGTATGCATTTAAAAGCAAATTAATTGATCTGCACTTATCAATTCATGATGAAATTGCATAATAATATATGACGAGTTAGGTGTACTAGAGCCGCCGTGCTGTCACTAAAATTATGCCAGAGGATTCCAATCTTTTGTGTAGCTATGTCTAAAAACGGAGCTCTGTCCCTTTTCTGCAATTCTGATAGATGGAGCGCATACATGCATTACATGTCTTGACTTCCCCTGTTAAAACCATCATTCTATTTTCTCTGCCCAAGACAAATTTGCTTCTCCAGCAGATATCTTGAAGCTTGACCTTTTTATCACTTGGATGATGTATAATGTTTGAACAAGACAGAACGTTTTCGCTGTCTTGATCATAATAATTTACGACTATCTATGAGACTGTAATTTGTACATCATAGTGTGGTTAGGAATTAGTCTTACTAACTAACTTACTGAATACGATTTAATTGCTTTGCCAGGACTATATGTTGATGCAAAGCTTTCTATTTTAAAGCATGGTTATGATCTTTTGCAATAGTTGAGAGCACATTGCAGATAACGACGTATAGTAACATTAATGTGGTTGTATGAATTATTTTGTAGAGTTATGCCAGATGCCATTGTCAACAGCCTAAGAATTGACATTGAAAATCAGCTGGGCTTCGAAACTGTGCCAAGAAATTTTGTGTTCCTCAGATGTGTCGGAAGATGTTTTACTGTGGTAATCGCATGCTTGAAATTAATAATGTCTGCTATTTGTTATCAGCCTAAAGGATGCATTATCTAACCTAGAGGCTGCTGTAGGACATGATGTAACACAGAGCATCAAATAATGTGCTGTGTTGATATACTAATTAAAATATTACTGTTGTCACTGTCAGTGTTCTTTTGTTGTGGTATTTTCTTCTCATGGAAAATTTAAAAAGTATTTGAAACCACAGTGCCTATGTTAAGGGTATCTATGGTTAGTGTTGCTTCCTACCCAGCCACTGCACATTTTATTCAATAATGATAAATAATGTGTAACCGCTTTGACTGTTCTTTGTCAGATAAAGGCGAAGCAGGAATATTCTATAAAGGCAAAGAATTTCACACCACCCGAGGTGATTTGCAGTCTGTAACATGTTTTACAAAATAATAATCAAATATGCTACTATTGTTTTGTCTCTCAAACAGTCGGAGGCATTGTTGGTTTTCATCATACTAGCCCTCATCATCTCATTGACTTAGTGTCTTAATAATATATATTGACTTAATAATTATAGCATTTTGCTTTTTATAAAATACATTTGAATGATATGCTTATGATAGAAAACTGTATTAAATGGTGCTGTGCTTAGTGTCTGTGTTTTTACATTGATCAACATCATGCAAGTTGGTCCAGCAACCTAGAGCGGGCTTCTCATGGCTACACAATACTTTCCAAACTGGTCTCAGTTTCACACACTTCTAAAGACTACTTTTTTTTCGCTAGGCCTGGGTCAGGAGCGCATTGAAGTAGAGATCTTGCATAGAGCTACGTAAATTGTGATTGCTTGATTGATTGATTGAGTGATTGATTGATTGATTGATAATATGACAATGATCATCTCTGCTGCTGCCATCATCATAATCATCATCATCAATCATTATCAACGTAATCATCATAATCATCAAGCATTGTTACTGCATAGACGTGGGCATTATTAATATTTAAGTATTTTGAATGTGTTTTTGAGACTTTTGCTCCAGAGATATTTCTTATGGAGCTGACGTCTGACATTCGTTTGATCCTCACAAGCAGCCAAAGCAACAAGAGTAATCTGAAGGACGGCAGAGGTCACCAGAAACGTAACACTCACGTGACCATGCCTCACCACAAGCCAAATAAATCTGATGGCGTTCTACCTCCTCATTTGAGTAAGTCAACCACTGCACTCTGTTAATAATGGTTAGAAGCAGTCATTGGCTGGTATTATGGTGTTTCTTTGTTATGGTGCCATTTTAAGTTTCTTGAGTATGTTGAATTGAAATCCTGGAGTTCGGCAGTGGCTAAGTATTGAGGGTGTGATCAATTTTTATGCCTCTCTAGGTCCTATATCAGCCGTACGTATTATCTTCTGCAGTTGTTCTGGATTTGTTTAAAATGTTGCCTAAATTTAGTGGTTACGGTAGCTATTTAGAATTTTGGAGGGTGTCCAACAGATTTTGAATGAGGTACAGAAATCGTAAATTGATGATGGTGGTGGTGGCGGCTGTGGCGGCAGGGGTGACGATGGTGATGGTGGTGGTGGTGATGATGATGATGACGACGATGATGATGATGATGATAATTGGTGATAGTTGGTGATGACCTGATCATGTAAAGCTTAATGAATGCATTGATTTTCGTAGCAATGACGAATTATAGAAAATCGTTTGTTATTATCTTGCCACTATTCAAATGTTTTATAAATAGTATTAGTTTTTCCAGTTTTTATTTCAGCTTTATCATAAATTCAATTTGACATGGCATTTCTACACATTCCAGATGATTCCAGACTTACCGGTAGCATCAGTGAGGATGATGAAGAAGATGTTGATGAGGAAGAAAACAAAGATAAGGATGAGGAGAAGAGACGTCCATCTCAAGTGAAGCGCCAGCTAACAGTCACTAAGACCTCAACTGCAGCGACTGGAGACTACATACTGACTCCAAACTCGAAATTTACACAAACAATGGCGGAGAACAATGCAGATGCGGAGAATAGGACGAGATTAAAGAGGAAAGAAGATGAGCAGCGGAGGAATGAGATGCTGAGGAGATTGGCACTGGAGCAGCAAAGAGAGGAGCAATGGAAGAGCGATGAAATGGCAAGGAAGGAAGCAGAGGCAAAGAGAGAAGAGGAATTGAGAAAGAAGCAGGAAGAAGAGCTGAGGAGAAAGTTGGGAGAAGAGGATAGAAGCAGGCTGGAAGAAGAAGAGAGAAAGTGGTTGGAAGAAATGAATCGGAGGCAACTGGAGAAACGACAGAAGCAGGAAGAAGAGCTGAGAAAGAAGTTGGAAGAAGAGCAGAGAAGAAGAAAAGAAGAAGAAATACGAAGGAAGCAGGAAGAAGATGAACTCAGGGAGAAATTAGAGCAGCAGCAAAAACGAATGACTAATGAAGAATTGAGAAGAAAACTTGAAGAAGAATTACGAAGGAAGCAGGATGAAGAAAAAATAAGAAATCAGGAAGATGAATTAAGAAGAAAGCAGGACGAAGAAAGAAGAAATCAGGAAGAAGAATTACGACGAAAACAAAATGAAGAATTAAGAAGAACACTGGATGAAGAAAGAGGAAGAAATCAGGGTGAAGAATTACGAAGAAGGCAGGAAGAAGAATTGAGAAGAAAGCAGGAAGAGGATCGGAGAAGGAAGCAGGACGAGTTAAATAGAAAAAAGGAAGAGGAGGAAAGAAAGAAAATGACAGCAGAACAGCAAAAAGTTGCAGACAGTTAGTTGAATTTTTTAAAAATTTATTTTCAAATATTTTGCTAAGTAATTCGTCCTGAACCAATCTCCTCCTCTCCATAATTATCTTCTATTTATTTTAACGACATCTCACAAACTAATTTAGTTAGTTGAAATAAATTTTAGGCAGATATCGCCCAATCAGTAACTCACTTAATCAGCTCGCAAGCCAGCAAAGCAGAAAGCCAACCTTTTGGTCAGCCAACCAGTCATCGTACCAAACTGGCCAGTCATCCTATGTACCCTAACAGGCAGCCAATCATCATACCAATGTGTCAATCATCCTATCAACCAGCCAATCATCCTCCTTGTTAGTCAGTCAATCATCCTCCAAAGCCAGCCAATCATCCTAAGAACCAGCCAATCATCCTGAGAACCAGCCAATCATCCTAAGAGCCAGTCAATCATCCTAAGAGCCAGTCAATCATCCTAAGAACCAGCCAATCAATCATTCTAAGAACCAGCCAATCAATCATTCTAAGAACCAGCCAATCATCCTAAGAACCAGCCAATCATCCTAAGAGCCTGCCAATCATCCTAAGAACCAGCCAATCATCCTAAGAACCAGCCAATCATTCTAAGAACCAGCCAATCAATCATTCTAAGAACCAGCCAATCATCTTAAGAATTATCCTGCCAGTATATGGACCATCTAATTAACCAACTAACCTCTGAATCTGTAGATGACTATTTTTTTTGCATTCTTGGCAGAGGCTGCTTTGCTGAAGGAGATCGAACGACTGAGAGAGGATAGGAAGATGCAGGAGCTGAGGAAAGATGAACTTACAAAGAAAGTCAAAATCTTACAAGATCGATCTCAATTGAATCAAAACAGCTGTGAGTAAACACTAAGCAGCTCATGATTAGGCCTATTAGTTTATGTCTTTTAGAGAAACTACGCTTTATGTATTGTATTTATATTGAATCGATTTAATACCGGTAAATTTTGATTTGATTTGATTTGATTCAAAAGTTGCAGACAATTTTTATATATATATATAATTTATCAATCGTGTCAATTTCTATCTTTAAAATATTTCTAATTATCCCCAGAGATAATTTTTAATAAAAAAATAGGAACTAACCAATGTTAAGGACTGACTTCTGATTCTCCAACAACCTTTTAGATTTTTTAATGGATTTCTCCTACAGAATTCGCCTTTGTTATTTTGACTACAATTTCACTTGAACCTGCCATCAATCAATGTCCATTATGATGATGGATTGACGGTGCTATAAATGTCATAACCGGTAGATTAGATTATCAGCAAAAAGCCAAGAGGCATTTATGTGCTCTGTTGAGACAGTGAAACCTTACCGGTATTCTAACTAAGTTAGAGTTAAAATTTGGGTTCCATGTTGTTGACCAATGACCATGTTGTATAAAATTCTCATTGATATGCGTTGATTGTCAATTCAGGTGTTTCAGACATAGACTAAGCCTCTGGTTATAGTGCTCAGGCCTACTGATTAATAGCCTCTTGACACAGTCACACAAAGAAATATGGGGCCTTTATAAACGGAGTGATTTTGGATTGTTAAACTGCCACTTCAAAATATGAAGGATCCCCAGTTTGCAACACCTGAAGACAATACATTGCAGACAATTTTAAATGCCAGTAAATTGAGGCACCTTGATGTTATAGGTCCTAGGAAGCTGCCTAGTTGCCTTTTTGGTAAAAAAAAGTGCTAGATAGTGCTATGCAAGATCATATTAGTTTATATACAATTACTACAATTAGTGATGATTCTTATTAAGACATCTCTCTCCACATTTTCATTTAATTATTTTGTTTTCTTGTTGTTTTTGATTTGTTGATCTCTCTGAATAAACAAGTTTTGATTTGATTTGATTTGATTTGAAGAAGACAGGAATCTGTTGTTTGTTTAGTTGGTGATTCGGTTTTGTTTTGTATTCTTTTAGCTAGAGACAGTTGGCGAAAGAGATATCTGGAGGAGAAGAAGAAGACGCCTCCTCTAAACAGTGACTGCAGTCAACTGAAGAAAGATCTCAATGCCATCAACAAGAAGATCCTGTCTAACGTTGAGTCAACGAGTCACGTGATCAATCACGGGGCCAACCAGAAACCCTCAGAAAAGGTTTGTTATCAGTCAAACAGTAGACCATTTAAGTGCAGATAATTTCTCTACTAGGCAATAATGATGGATAGTAGTTAACTGCTATGATTTATGACTGGCTGTATAATTGCATTTTATGGAGATAAAAAGATGTTTTAACTAGTATGTGTAGTTAAACTAAACAGTAAACAATTCCAATATGTAGTTAACCTCTTTTAAAACCACTTCTTTGGCAAAACATATAAGATATTTAATATCTACTTATACAATATACATGGATCGTGTAAACAGTCCTTTCAGTTGAGAGGTCCTGTAGAGAGGCTATTTGACATTCAATTCAGCATATTTCTTCTACAGATGTGTATTTTGAATTAGTCATCAGACATTTACTGACAATAGCAGAATTTTACTTGGCATTGTATTGATTGTATGTATTTATTTGTATTCAAATGATCGTGCTGAAACCGCAGAATGCTGCCATTACACAATTTGAAGTTTAATTTGAGGTTTAACAGTAACCTGTTCTCAGTGCTTTAATAGAGAACCAGAGATAGGCAAGATACAATTCTAACTACCGGTACCTGTACCTGTATCAAGATAAGCCACAAAAAATGCTTGAACAAGTACGAAATACAATATGGTGGTTGACTTTTTAACTTTTTCAGAGCAACCTTAAGATTCAAGCTATTCGACTTCGGATGGAAATAGAAGACTTGAAATCAAGACTTGACAATATGAATATGAAACTAACAGCAGAACTTAAGGTAGGGAAAGAAGATTTTGAAATAGTCTGTCATGCACTGCACATACCTGCTGTATTGATATATCACATTTTACTCCTCTGCTGCTTTCCATTCACGACTGAAAACCGAACTCTTCAAGCTATCCTACCCAGATTCCAATCAGGTTCCATCACCCAACTACCACCATCACCGAAAACCACCGTAGCACAACGCAGTCTTCTCGGCTTGACCTCCCCAGATCTTGACCTGGCACCGGAACGAAAACAGCAGCTCTGGCTATTGCAGACTTGATTTGATATAGCGCCGGTGAATAAGCTGGTCTCCCTGACGTGGCTTTTGGGGTCGCTGAGAATTTCTCAAAGATTTACATTACATTACATTGATTACTTGCGGCATTGGGCCTAAGTCACACTGCTTCAATCTAATTGCCGTGTGCAAAATGGAATTTTGAACTTTAAATAATGTGACTCGTACTGTAGATTTCCTCTTATCTTGGTATGGTACTTATCTTATTTTGATGCATTTGATGACTTTTGCTCTTTAGAGAATGAACGAGAAGACCCATTGACTCTAAAATTGTCTCAGAGTGTGTCTCTCCAATTAAGAAAAACGCTTTCAGAATTTTCAGCAACACAACTTTCAGTCATCAGCTTTGTGAATGAATCTGACGAAAATGTGACAAATTTTCAGTTGTTTAATTTCACTATAATTTATACTAACTGCCAGCAGCAAGGTTTCGACAATCTTGTCAAGCGCCATTACAAAAAACCGTCTGAGCCATGCCCTCATTGTTGTTTTAGTTGCGTACTCAGGCAGAAGATGAGCTGCTGAGCCATCTCTTCATTGTTGTTTTAGTTGCGTACTCAGGCAGAAAACGAGCTGCAACTGCTTCGAAAAAATCAGTTCCTACGGAAGAAGGGGAAGCCACTTTCCGTAGTGCATGTGAAACAGGCACTCACTGCTGGAAGAGGAGCAGGAGGAGGAGGAGGAGGAGGAACTGGAGGAGGAAAGTCAGTTGGCTCACAACGAGGACTCAACTCAATGCAGCAACTTCCACCTGTTGCTTAGACGTTGCCGATGAGTTTTTAACAACCACCTGTTGTTGCTTCGTGCTTTGCTTTGGCTGGACAGAATGTTTCTGTAGACATTCTTAAATGAACGGTGTGCAGAAAACTCTGGAATTTTCGCTTTGTGGGTGACAGGTTATACTTTCACTAGTTTTATAAACTTATTCTACTATGGCCAAACATGCTCAGCTTCGGCCTTATCCCGATGCTCCTGTTAACCTGTGCCTATTCAAACAACAGCCATGACATCTTTTTTATTTCTCTGCTGCAAATTAGTTTCTCATGACATCATGCAGCTCACATTGCCATGACATTTTAACATCATGCAGCTTACATTGCCATGACATTTTAACATCATGCAGCTTACATTGCCATGACATTTTAACATCATGCAGCTCACATTGCCATGACATTTTAACATCATGCAGCTCACATTGCCATGACATTTTAACATCATGCAGCTCACATTGCCATGACACTTTGGCAGACTTCTTTGAGCATTGCTTGAGCTTATTCCACATTACCTGTTTCGTTTTGTAGATTATGCATTTTCTTTCTTGACTCTTTAAGCTAGAACCTGTGTTAAAAGTGACTGGAAACAAGTGCTACTCATCGTTACCATGTCTCTGTGAGTGTTTCAATCTCATCCGTTTCTGGCCACAGATTATGCCTGCACTTTGCTGTGCAAGTACGCAGGGCCGTAGCAACAACGAACGTGGACCCCTCCGAGCATAATGTCCAAAATTTCTGACGATCTTTTTTAGTCATTCGGCCAAATGTCGGAAAAATTTCATCAATTTGCCGTCCGAAAAGTTGATGACTTTTTGGCCAAAATCTCGGAAAATTTTATAAGCTTATTCGCCGTCTGAAAAAGTTGATGACCTTTTTGGGCCAAAATCTCGGGAAAATTTTATATTCGCCGTCCAAAACATTTGATGACTTTTTTTATTTATTTGTGGTCATTTCATTCATTTTTGGCACTTTTAGGGGCCCCTTCCTTGCCGGGGGCCCCTTCGGTCGAAGGGTACGGAGGGCGGTCGCTACGCCTCTGCAAGTACGTAAGTGACATGGTTCTTGTCCAGCCCCAAATTATATCGTAGAAGGTTCCCTGCGATTGGTCCATCTTTGTGACAATAGACTAGTTGCCTAGCAACCTATGTCATGAACCTATCGGTCTTCTACATTGATTTCCCATCAAACCTTGTTAATCATTTTGTTTGATCAGGTTTTTGGTTGTCAGGTTGGGAGCATCCATAATTATGAAGAGTCTCTTTGGAAGTTTTTCGTCCATTTCGCAATAGCTATGATTATGGTTATGATTACACTAGTATACTAATCATAAGTTATCATCAATGTACAGCACCTATGCACTTATTAAGTGCTGTAATATGCCAAGCAAATTTCTGTCCAGCGTAACGGCCTCTGTTGTCATAGACCCTGGTCAAATCAGATCCACACTCCACAACACCTATGCCAAATAGCAAATTTTGTATGCTGCCTTCACTGGCTTACATGTATAGTAATTATTCAGCCAAACATGCCTTGGCATAGCCTGTCAACTATGTGTAACCATTGCAGGGTATACCATGACGTTCATTATTAATTACTTTGTGAATGTGCCATGACTCCATACAGCTTGACTTGATTTACGGTATTCCATGACATTGTAGTGTTTTTTAACAATTTTAAAGCACCTTACAGAAGTGCCATAATTATTAGCAGTCGTCAGCCCTTAGTCAGAGATGGGATGTTTTCTATGTTTGTCTTCCAATGTATTTCTTTTGCTCCATCCGGAATTGCATTGTTTATTCCATTATGGATATTTGACTTTCTAAGCCTTGACAGCTGCATGTTAATTGAGTATATGGACAAATTATTGTTTCATGATTTTACTAAGTTCACTCCATGTTCCTCTGATAGTTGTGAGCTTTTCTGATACCATTTTACCTTTTACACTTAAAGAGAATTTTAGCACTAGGTTTTACAGACATTGTTCTGATTTAATGTGGTAATATTTTTGCTAAACAACTGTTTATTCCAGTTGTATTTAGTTTGCATAATTTCTTTACAAATCTTGAATGTGCAATTTTGAGACGTGATTCCTGTTAGCTTAGCTGTAATATAATTCTAATAACTAAATCATATAATGGCCTTCTTTTCTAGTTTCTAGTATTTCGATTCAAGTATTTAGATTCCAGTATTAAGGACTATTTTGCATGTCGGAGGTTGAAAGGTGCTGTATACAATGAAGCCATAATTGAATTTTATATTGTATCATAATATTCATGTATTTTTTAACAAAGAGTTTTATGGTGTAACTTGCACAATAAATAAATTTTGTCTTGTGTGTATGGACCTTATGAATGCAATGCCATTAGTGTGATTCAGCTGTGGAATGCATGTTGCCGTTGCTGAGTGAGGTTATAAATGAAATTTCTTGTGATGGTGAAACTCTTGAGAGACTGTTGGAAAGCTTCTGAGAAATGTTTTATCCCGTTAAACAGACAACCAGACTGACATTTAAGAGGACAAAAGAAGCTGACGGATATTCAATTCATTCATTCATTCCGAAAAATTATTTACCAATAGTGCCCCTTACAGAAGGCTAGTCAGAGGTGCTTCCAACCCAGCCACGGCTAAAGAGAGAAAGGTCTTGAGCAATTGCCGGGGTAGGATAGCCAATTGGTTAGAGTGCTTGGCTTGTGTCAGGAGGTCATAGGTTCAATTGTCCACTGAGTTGGCTACTGCTTAGGTACCTTCTGCAAGTACTTCAATTACAATTGCTCAACGCCGTCAATGCTTTGTCATATTTGTTTAAAATTTCAGATATTTATATAGCACCTCTTCAAGTTAGGCTACTCGGAGGCGCTCCCGGCCCAACCACTGCTAAATAAGACAGTTGTTAGGTTCTTAAGGGACAGAGTGGAGTGACCACTGGGAATTAAGCGCAGTTTAACAGGGAGGCCATTCAAGGTTGTAGGACCACTGGACCAGCAACTGAGAACGAACGACTCTGTCGAATGGCAGTCATGTGTGCACGGTTGCACTTTGGAGGGAGGCCAATATCAGATGCAGGTTTCTATATATTATGCATCCTAATGTGTTTTTAGGGGACAGAAATAGGCAGCACACTAAGCGGTTGCAGCTCGCAACTAAATCGATAATGAAAGAGAAACCAGTTCAATAGATATATTAGGCAGTGCTTGTTACTGTTTAACAACACTGCCATTTCAAAGATGATTGGTGTCGCCCTCCTCCTTTATCCAGGCTTGGGACTGGCACTGGCAGAGTGCAGCTAGTGGTGGAGTTAAATCATGCAAATCACTTACATAGCCTACATACATGTACATGTATTATAACCTAATACTCATTATATTTCATATAATCTTGGCCCTCCTTAGCAAAAAGAAACAATCATTCGGACTAAGGGCAGAATATAGACCCACATTCAGACTCAGTAGCGGCGCTAGAGGGGCTAGGGGACTAAGCCCCCCCCCCCAAAAAAAGCCATCGGTTTTTTTTCATGTAAAAATAAAATATTTCCACGATTATAGCCCCCCTCCCCACAAAAACCCCAAATGACTGAAAAAGCTCAGAAACTTTTGGCGATGAAAATGGAAAGCTCTATGAGATTTTGACCGGATGACTAAAAACGTCAGAAATTTCGGCGATGAAAATGAAATTTCCTTCGTGAGTTCTGTCCCCCCCCCCCCCAAATTTAATCCTGGCGCCGCCGCTGTTCAGACTATGAGTAGGGCGCCTATAGAAGACATTGAGACTGACAATCCTGAGATGTTAATCACTGTGGTATCGTGTAATTTTTGACATAAATGCAAAAAATGTGAGTTCCATGACACCATAAACGCTTCGGCTGCTTCAGAGCGTACTTTACAGTTAATTAATGCGCTGGACGGAAGGACAAAGAAAACTGAAGAAATAAATAATTGCTGTACACAGTCACTGTGTACAGCATGAATACAGTACTATAATGAACGCAAGGCTCTTTCTTGCCCTGTCAATAATTCTGTTTATCTCTGTCTGTCTGTCTGTCTGTCTGTCTGTCTGTCTGTCTGTCTGTCTGTTTGGTTGCCTGTCTGTCTGTATGTAGGCATATGTATATGTCTGTCGGTCTGGTTGTCTGTCTGTCTATCTGTCTGTCTACTTGTCTGTCTGTTTGTCTGTCTTTTATGTCTGTTTGTCTGTCTATCTGTCTGTATCTCTGCTCGCATGCGCACACAGTGTCTAATCTATACATAGTCTTTGTGACTGCATATGTGCATCGTTATAAGAGACCGCCACTTTCTGAGTGTTCCACGTTGCGCGTAGTGTGCTGATTTTAAGGAGGCACTGGTCGTATCAATGGCCACAGAGGTATAGGCCTATACGGAGTCTTCTTTTACAGTGCGATCCATGTCGACGGTTACACATAAGAGACCCGGGATTAACCACCCTGGACCCCGGACCGTGCCTTGCCTTCGTATAATATGCCTACATTCGTGTAGGCAATTTTAGAGAAAGGTCTTCACAGTTCACTCTAACCCTCATAATTATCTTAGCCCTCGTGATTATAATCTTGGACTAGCTCGGTCCGTTCATAGCGACCCTATGGGGCATGGCGCCCATTCAAAGCACAGTGGTAGTGAAGGATCCCCCCCCCCGATCAAATAATTCAAATAATATGAGCAGGGTCAATAAGGCCGTATGGTTGCTATAGGCTACATTATATAATTAATATGAGGGATACATGTTACATTTACAGTTCAATGGGACAGCAGTGTCTACGTTTCTCCGTTTTTCAAGCCTTCCACTGACTTGCTCATTTCTCTTGAACTTAGTCCATATTAGCAGACGAACCTTTGATGTAGGGTATACGGAGTTGTTATAGACCGCGGTCCATTTCGATCCACATTGCATGAGATGCCTGCGAGGCTGATCATTATTACACAAGGAGAGCATTTGGTCTTAGCATCAACTATCGGGCTGTGGACTTGTTGATGAATTTCAAGAAGGCATTTGGTCAGTAGGCCTATACAGGGCACGCTACTGCAAAGGACTTCGTAATCTACAGCGTGTTTCGACCGCTGAAAAGAAGGCCGCGACAGAAAACGATGGTCATAACTCATGACGATGAAGACGACGAAGACGACGACGACGAAGACGACTTAGAAGCCAGAGTATACACAGAAACATGTCGAGCCTAATTAATGTAGTCTATAAATGCTTAAAACGGCAAAGAATGAGAAAATGCATCGCCCTTGAGTAGTCCACATTTCAAACACCCTGTGGCTCGCGACCTCCAACACCCTATGACTCGATCATGACCTCCAACACCCTGTGGCTCGTGACCTCCAACACCGTATGACTCGCGATCTCCAACACCCTGTGGCTCGCGGCCTCCAACACCCTGTGGCTCGCGACCTCCAACACCCTATGGCTTGATCACAATCTCCAACATACTATGACTCACAACATGAGCCAGAGCAGCAGCGCTTCCGCGTAATCCTTGTTTTCGTTCAGGTCCACAACTCCTGGAGTAGGAGGATAGAAACGAGGCGACTGTTGGTGAGACCCGCCGCCTGGCGACGAATCGTTTGGACGTTCGATTGCGATTATTGTGTTGTTGAGCACACACGCTGCATTGTCAACTTCAGATAAATCTCAAATGGATTAGATCAGAACCATTTTGTGCAGTTGACCAGAAGTTCATAATCATGATTAAGACATCTGAATCCCATTCAGTTTACCACAGGTTGGTTGGCTCACGATGATGATTACCTCTCATCTGCTCAAAATCTTCCATCGATCAACTCTCGTTCGCATAAACAAGCAGTCGGATTTGAGCGACATTCCCATGGACTTTCCCGTGGATTTTCCGACGGACTTTCCCATTTGGCTGCTGCAGTATTTCGTTGCTACCACTTTCGTTTTCGTTGAGCCGTCGACGAACTGTCGTCTGCCTTTCTTCCTGAGGTTTCGGTTTCGATTTCGATTTCGATTTCGGTTTCGCTTGTGTGTACAAAACTGTACATATTCATCCTATCTGGCAGAGGAGTCTGTGGCCCTGCGTTTCGTCGAAGTACGTGGCCTGTCGTTGACGGATGAGGGTGACGACGATGAAGATGATGGAGGAACGTGGAAGCAGATCTGAACGAAGTTGACCCGCTGGTCGCCCTCCTGGACGATGGGCACCATGCGGCACTTCTTGTAGCCACCGGAGAGAGAGGTTCTGTCGGAGCGTTGGCGCGTCGATTCGTCTTTTAAGGCGATACCCTGAGCAGGAGAAAGAGCTGGAAGAAGGTTGTCACCACCACCACCACCACCACCACCACCAGGAGAGCGGTTGGGTGGTGAAAGGTCGTCTGCGTTGTTTCCACTCGATGATGAACCAGCTTTCGACGACGATGGCCAAGGTCTAGATGAATCGGTCATGTGTGTTTCGTCAGCGTTTTTAACTGAAACAGAAGTAGACAGCATTCTGATAGCTATTAAAATATAGGCTATAATATTATTATTGTTAAGTAATAATTGCAGATCACTGAGATCAGTTGAATCTGCTTCTGTAGCAATTGAGTGAGCATTTTTCGGAGTAGCCTATCAATTATGAGCTTAATTAGTTGCGTTGGTAGGAGGTTAGATATTTTGTGGAAAATTCCTGTTCCTGTTCCTGTTCATTGAAGCTGTCGAATGCTAGCAACGTCTGTTATGCAACTACTGGTAATACTGATAACACTGCTTGCTGCAGCGGAACAGAAACTTAAATCTTTTCTGGACTTATTTCATGCACAAATGCAATTTATTGTATAGGCCTACATGCATATTTGTCTGAAAATTACTAAGAACTTCAGAAGTGCATATAGGCCTACTATTACATGTAGACCTAAAGCACTCGCAGGCATTGCATGCTCCATGTTGCGGCACAGAAACTGTGCTCCTCGTTAAGGAATCTTGACACACAAATAATTGTATTTAAACATTTATAAAGCGCCTCTAGTAGGGTGAACAGTTCAGAGGCGCTCCCAGTGCGCAAGGCCCGCGAGAAGAAGCAGGCTTCGAGAAGAGACAAAGCAGAGGAGAGACTGCCATACAGAACTAGTGTGGAGCGAAAAGAAGGAGAAAGAGCATTCCAAAGACTAGGACCAAATAATTAATAATCTAGCATATGCTATTAGACCTCAAGCACTTGCAGGCATTGCATGCTCCATGTTGCAGCATATAGAAACTGTGCTCTTCGTTAACCCTTTCCCGGCGGATGGGGTCACCCGCGACCCCATTAACAGGATAGATATAAAAACAATTCCTGGAAAGGGTTAACGAATCTTGACACTCAAATAATTGTATTTAAACATTTATACAACGAACAGTTCAGAGGCGCTCCCAGTGCGCAATGCCCGCGAGAAGAAGCAGGCTTCGAGAAGAGACAAAGCAGAGGAGAGACTGCCATACAGAACTAGTGTGGAGCGAAAAGAAGGAGAAAGAGCATTCCAAAGAGTAGGACCCAGGGGTTATTTTAACGTGCAGCTGGACACAAAGTGTGTAGTTGGAAAGCGAATTTGTGCAGTTGAAAATCAGGTTTTGTGCAGTTACTTTTTTACACACAATCGCATAAACAATGTAAGTAGCTAATATATTTTAATTCAACTTATTGTAACAAACAAGATTATAAGACATTTTTCCCGTGAATCTAACTTTAAATTTCTATTGACAACTCTATTGGCATAAAATGCAAGAAAACAAGTCTAGAGATAAAGACATGGCATACCAGGTATTCAAACAAGCTGTCTGATGCAAGCCAAATAACGCATATAGCTTACATGTAGTTGCTGTTTACATCATCGTATTACGTGAACTGTTACTATTAATTATTATATGGTTAATGGTTATAATGTTATTATTTACTATCATAATATATGACACAATCTTGCTAAAATGAGAATAACTTACTGCTAATATTTGTACAAATATTACTTTTGTACAACTGAATGGTTTCTCACTAGTGGTATCCTTCAAATTTTAAACTGTAAAATTTCAAAATGTTTGGTCCTATTATTTGAACACATATAGTAAAACCTAAAAACAACATCATTGCTACACATGGCTACCTGAATTTGGTACCGGTAGTTTATTAGTTCATGGTTGGTTTGTGCACCATTAAATATGATTTCAGAAAGTACGCCCTGGTCAGCAATTCAGGACCATCTTGGGAAATAGGGTTAAACTGATATAGTGCTGAAAAGTCTGCTTAATATAGGGGCTACTATTATATTCATGTCTGCATTTATTCATTAGAATAACTCAGCAACTGGAGAACTGAGTTGCTGAACTCGACACATAAAGATATATTTTTACTGTAATTATATTAATATATATATTGAATCATAAAACACTATTTTCATCAGTACTGAATAGTCTAATGGAGTTATTTTGCTAAAATGGCACCTTAAAAGGGCAATATTATAGTGTGGAAATAGCCCCTCCCCAAATTTTTTTTAAAAGTGTTGTTTTAAAGTGTTGCTTATATTTATTGAAGTCTTAGCCCTCTTATAAGCACTGAAAAGTACAGATATTTTGTTAAGATGACACCTTAAAATTGTACCATTGCAATGTGGAAATTAAAAAAATTTCTGATGAGGCTCTGAAAAAGTACAGGTATTTTGTTAGGATGACACCTTAAAATTGTACCATTGCAATGTGGAAATTCGAAAAATTTCTGGTGGGGAGGGGGCACATCCCCCTCCCCATGCCCCTCCCCCTACCCGTCTTGGCGTTACGCGCATCACGAGAGTCCTTCAGACACTTGATTGTCTCCCCCCCAGAAACCTGATTACCCACTCCTCAGCAGAGGGGCACTAGATTAACACACTGCTCTTTGGAGAAGTAGGTTTATAAACTTTGCCAGTTACATTATCATGATAATGATAATAATATTAATAATAATAAAATAATAATAATAATAATAAATTACTACTACTAATAATAATACTAAATAATAATAATAATAATAATAATAATAATAATAATAATAATAATAATAATAATAATAATAATAATAACAATAATAGAAAGAAGAATAATAATTAGGCCTTAGTCTCAATGATGACCAATCTACCCGATGTAGGATGCTATTCTGATAATTATGTGCAGTTGAGAAATTTCCTTAAAATAACCCCTGGGACGAATGATCTAGAGTCTCTATAGACCTATATACTGGGTCTCATTGCATCAACATCAGTCGAAACAGTTGCATAATTATATCGGAATATAAAATAGGCTAATCAGAAAACAAAGTGCGGGCTTCCCGCTGTCAGGCGAATATCTTTTCAAAGTAATCAGCTGGCACTCGCTTCAGTCTTGTTGGCACTTCATCCGCGAATGCATCAGCGTTAAATACAACACTGTGCTTAATAATTCATTAGACATGCATCAAGGAAAATCTCATTGAAGCCTCAGCTATTCTGAGTCAGTGTGTGTGTGTGTGTGTGTGTGTGGGCAGGGCCGGCCTTAGCCCAAATGGCGCCCTAGGCAAGGCATACATTTGGCGCCCCAGGCATAGGCGTGCATTTGGCGCCCTTAGATTCCCATTCAATTGTTTAGCCCACGTCAGAATCTAAAGATAAATTAACCAGAGCCGGTATACGCTCACAAGGCCGTAGCCAGGATTTTATTTCGGGGATGTTTTCTTGAGCGTGAATTTTTTTCGGTGCGTACACGCTACGGCCGACTTTTTGGGCGAAATTTTCTGACGACTTTTGTTAGTCGTCAAATTTTCTGACGTCCTTTACACACTATTTTCCACGATTTTCTACTATTTTCTGCTCAAAATTGCATTGCACACTGTCATGTGCTAGCAAATGCATAGGCCTAATTATTTCATTTTTACATTATTTCATTTCGTGGGGTGTTCATTGTTCAAACACCCAAAACATTGCCCCCTAACTTTGCCTTGTGTACGCTCAACTGAGTAATTCATTATAATTTCTTTATTAGTACACTGTCACTGAAGGCTGGATAATATTCAATTTTGTGGAGAATGGTATAAGTTTTTAAAAAATATTAAAATACACTCTTGTGAAAATGGCGCCCTCTTTGATGGAAATGGCGCCCCCTAGAACTTGGCGCTTCATGCAACTGCTTGCTTTGCCTATGCCTAAGGTCGGCCCTGCCTCAGCTACTGCCCTTTCTTTATCGTCGTCCCTACTAGACTATTTATTTGAATCTGAATAAATGGCAGGCTGTAGGCTAATGTTGCAATCTCATCTTCATAACTTCATACTCAGCAAGGCTCACTCCCATTTCATACATTTCATTTCTTGCAAAACATCTTTAGTGACTTCACTACCGGGTATCGAAATATTGAGCGTCGCGTATTCTAACTTCTGTATCCTGAAGCAAAGATTACTGAATGCCGTTAAATATTGAATTTTATTTGTCGATATAAAATTAATGCAGTCTTTGAAATTGAAGCCTGCAGCCAGAACAGGTGCGATGAAATCAATAAGCTTAATTATTTTAAATTCTTTACATTAGCGAAAGTCTTGAGTTTAAAAGAATAGGCTATATAGTGTAAACAAATAAATTCGCCGGTGCCGCGGCGCCCCCCCCCCCAAGGACCGCGGCGCCCTAGGCAACTGCCTACTTTGCCTATAGCTAAGGCCGGCCCTGTGTGTGGGGGGGGGTGTTTCAGTATATGGTGTGTCAAGGTCAGGTGGAGGACATTCGCGGTGGAGAAGTTCATCGATGGACATGCGCAGATGAAAGCAGAACAACGCGGAAGGAGGAGGATGGGAGTTGGAAACGACCATGTATACGAATATAAGAGGAGACCACCATCTATGATGCAACTATATCTCTGTTGGACTCCAGAGACGTTACGCTGCTTCTCCTCCCCCTCCTCCTCCTTCTCCTCCGCCTCCTCTCCTCCTCCTCCTCCTCCTCTTCCTTCTCCTCCTCCTCTTCCTCTCCTCCTCCTCCTCTCCTCTCCTTCTCTCCCCATCCTCCTCATGCCTCCCCATCCTCCTCCTCCTCCTCCTCCTCCTCCTCCTCCTCCTCCTCCTCCTCCTCCTCCTCCTCCTGTCCTCCTCTCCCTCCTTCTCCGCCTCTTCCTTCTTCTCAGAAATAATTCTGGACGAGGCTGGGATCGATCCAATCGAAGCAGCAGCAGCGCGTCACACGGGCGGCAAAGGCAGCGAGGGCGGCGAGGGCGACTGCAGAGAGCTGCTGCCTGGTCGTCTAAGGCCGATGGTTGGTCCGACGGACGACGCCATGCAGACCATGGCACCGCCCGCAAATGATTCGCATCATCTCGATAAACGATGGCAATGTCCGGACACCACTGCTGCTGCTGCTGCTGCTGCGTTGCATCACTTCTGTATACATACAAGATTCCTCTGCTTATTTAAGAAGAAGCCGTGATACATGCAATGTATAGCCTATTTACACACACACACACACACACATACATACGTTCGTACATACGTACATACATACATACATACATACATACATACATACATGCATACATACATACATACATACATACATACATACATACATACATACATACATACATACATACATACATACATACATACATACATACATACATACATACATACATACATACATACATACATACATACATACATACATGCATGCATGCATGCATGCATACATACATACATACATACATGCATGCGTATACATACATACATACGTACATACGTACACACGTACATATATACATACATACATACATACATACATACATACATACATACATACATACATACATACATACATACATACATACATACATACATACATACATACATACAATGTTATACATGCGTACATGCGTACATGCATACATACATACATACATACATACATGTATGCATACATACGTACATGCATACATACATACATACATACATACATACATACATGCATACATACATACATACATACATACATACATACATACATACATACATACATACATACATACATACATACATACATACATACATACATACATACATACATACATACATACATACATACATACATACATACATACATACATACATACATACATACACACACACGTTCTAATAATGGCCGTGTTTCATAACTGAAGCAACATAACAATAGAGCATACGTCTTTACTCTCTAAATCTAAACAGGCCTAAGAAAAATTGCTTTATAATGGGATTGACGCAATTTTAACTCTTAATAAGCCTAATAGACGAGTTTCATAATAATTGAAGTGACGTAGGGTCGTAGGCTTAACAATACGTCTCTATTCTCTAAATATAAGATATCTAATAGTAAAAATTATGTCATAATGGGAGTGACGTAACAATAATTTTTAACTCTTAATAATAGATGTGTTTTATAACAATGAAGCGACGTCTCTATTCTTCAAATTTAAAATGTCTAAGGGTAAAAATTATGTCATAATGGGAGTGACGTAACAGTTATTACTAATAATGATGTGTTTTATAACTGAAGTGACGTATGTCTAATAATAGGCATAGGGCCTATGTCTAATAATAGGCATACGTCTTTATTCTTTAAATGTAAGAAGTCTAAGGGTAAAATTATTTTATGGGAGTCATGTAACGATTATTAACTCTTAATAATGACGTGTTTCATAATTGAGGTGACGTAATAATACGCCCTTATTCTCTAAATAAAAAAATGTTTAATAATAAAGATTGTTTCATAATGGAAATGGCCTTGCAACTATATGGACATTTTTCACTCTTATAATAGACCCGTTTCATAATTGATGTGACATAACAGTAAGCCTAGCTTAAGCCTAGCTTAAGCTCTCAAAATGAAACTCAGAACAGTAAATGTTTTTGATTACTAGCGTACCCGGCCACGCGTTGCTGTGGCTGAAAAGAGCATCCAACCATCCGTCCCTACCACCATTCGACCTCCCCTTCCCCTCACCATCCCCCCTTCCCCCTTCCCCTCACCATCCCCCTTCCCCCTCCCCTCCCCTAATAACCCAAATACTGCACAACGTCTCTGAAATTATGTTCCTCCTGAAATCCCCGCTCATTTTCCGGCTGGGCATCATCAGCACAGAGGCAACCGAAGGTAACCAGAGGTAACCGAAGATAACCAGAGGTAACCGAAGGTAACCAGAGGTAATCAGAGCTAACCAGAGACCGAGTGTCCAGAAAAACGAAGTGGAACAATAACTGTAAAAATGATAATTTTAAAAGAAAGTGCACCTAGCACAGATCCTTGAGGAACTCCAAATTTTACAGGAACCAATTGATGAAGTGCGTGAGTCACCTAGAACAACCATTTTGGTACGATCTATAGGACAAGGGCGAAACCAAAGAAGTGTGAGGCACTATAAGACCATAAGAAGTTTCAAGGCGATGCAATAGAATTATTACTATTATCATGGTCGACCAATTCGAATGCAGAAAAGTTTCCCAAGAGAAAAATATAGAAAGAGGTGATCAAATGAGATGATATACAGAGTGCGCCAAAAAAAGACCTCCCGGTTTTTTTGCCAATATCTTGGTCAGAAGTAAAAATTTCCACATGAAATTGTACAGTCTTATAGACAATTCATATCTACACATGATGGCCAAATTTCATCAAAATATTTCAAACGGAACAAAAGTTATACCACTTTTAGGGAGACCACCACCGTCTTTTGACATTTCAAAAACCTAACGCATCAAAAAGTAACAAAAACGTGATTTTATTAAGTCTCATCTCAAATAACTGTTGTCAAATGAACTTGGTAGTGCTTCACAACTTATGTTCACTGTGCCCACCACCAGTGCCAAAACTTCCTTTGAGCCTCTTTGCAAAGTTTTTGACGGACCTGTTGATTAATCTGACAGATTCTTTATTATTCCTTATTTACCAATTTGATTGTCATCTTGCTAAGTGACTTATCAGTGACGCGCAGCTACGCTGGTACCCTGTTTCTTTTTTTAAATAGTAATAATAATGATTATCTGGCAATAGGCAATTAAGGCTATCTGATAAAAATTATTTGAGATGAGAAAAAATCGTGTTTTTTACTTTTTTTGTTGCGTTTCGACTTTGAATCGTCAAAAACGGTGGGTGGTCTCCATAAACGTGGTATAACTTTTGTTCTGTTTGAAATATTTTGATGAAATCTGATCATCATGTGCAAATATGAATTGTCTTTATGCCTGCAAAATTTCATTTTGATATTCCTACGTTTGGCCAATTTATTAGCCAAAATAATAAAATTGTTCTTTTATACTTTTTTCTGCGTCGCGTTTTTGAATCGTCAAAAAACGATGGGTGATTCCCCCTAAAAGCGGCATAACTTTTGTTGTGCTTGAAATATTTTGATGAAATATGGCCATCATGTAATGTATATATATGAATTGTCTATAAGCCTGTAAAATTTCATTTCGAAATTCTTACTTTTGGTCAAGATATTGGCAAAAATCTTAGGTTTTTTTGTCGCACCCTGTAGACTAATTTAAAATATCATTTTATATCAGAAATAGAAATCTGTGAGTTTACATCTGTTCACCGAGATTTTGACTCAAATACTCTTCCAGCATCAATTCAAGAAATAAAAACTCAATCTGCTTTTAGCAAACAGTTAAAACTGCATCTGCTTTCGAGCTGTTTGCATTCATGCTGAACTTTGACAATTGTATTAGGCTATGTGGGTAAAGCATCCTAAAAGTAGCTTGCTACCGACGATGCTATATAAATTGTCCTGAATACAATTACTAAAAAAGGTCATCAGAAAAAGGAGAAGACCACCACGCGCCTCACTGACCGCCCGCCAAAAGAGAAAGAAGGGATTGTACAGTAAGTCAGTAACAGTTCCAAAATTCCTTTTAAAAAGCCGTGTTGCCCATGCATATGCTTTTAGCCTCTTCCTTCTTCTATTGCTGCTGCAGTTGCATGGTGTTTATTTCTTGCTTGTGCTGCTATTTCTGTTGTTGTTTTCAGGGCTGTTTTTAAGGAACTTTTATAACTGCACAACTCCTCCATGGCAAATTACTCCCAATCGGAGGAAAATGACATTTTTCAACTAGTTTTAACTGCACAGAAGTTTTTCTACAACTGCCCAAATTCATTTAGAACTGCACATTTTGTGTAGAACTGCACGTTAAAAAAGCCCTGGTTGTTTTAGCCTCTGCTGTATCTCATGCAATTACTCCATCTTCTGAGTTTGTGTTGTTACTGCTGCTGCTGCTGCTGCTGCTGCTGCTGCTTCAGCGGCAGATGCGCTGTTCAAAAAAAAAACTACGAATGCTATCGATGACTACAATCAGTTTTATCGATCAGGAGCGCAGAGAATCTGCGTCACTGCGTGCGATCAATATAGCAGAGGAGGCTGGAAATAGACTAGAATGTTTGGAGAGGACGAATGATGCAGCGACGCCAAACGACGACGATGCGCCCCCTTGCGCTGGCTGATATGGCACGACCAGAGTCCATCCCCCGCACTGGACCATTGCTGCTGCTGCTGCTGCTGCTGCTGCTGCTGCTGCTGCTGCTGCTGCTGCTGCTGCTGCTGCGATGGACGACGGGATGGGAGAAAGACGGGAAGGGGCATGGATGGCAGAGGGAGGGAAGGAAGCAGGCATGCAGGACGGGAGGCAGGAAGAAGGAGAGGCAAGGGATGGTTGAGGGAGGGAGGGACGAAGGGAGGCTTAGTTTGAGGCGTAAACATGGTGGGAGGCAGGAAGGAAGGAAGGATAGGCAAGGGATGCAAAAGGCAGGTTGGTGGAAGAAGACGTGGAAAGGAGAACCGGAGTAAGTGGAAGGTAAACAAACAAAACAGAGACACGGAGAGCGGGCACGATCAGGGAAGGAGAGGACGGGGAGTAGGAGGAGGAGACGGAGAAGGAGGGAAGGGGAGACAGAGGAGGAGACAGAAGAGGATGAGTAGGGAAGGAGACGGAGGAGACGGAGGAGGAGACGACGAGGAGGAGGAGAGATGTGAGAGCGATCGGCGTTGTTAGAGATTAATTGGGGTACGGCAGCTGGGCGTGAGATGGGGAGGAAGCAAGGTCCGAACTGCCTTCGATCGGGCGAAGGGCGTCTCGACCTGATTCCATAACCGGAGAAGAAGAAGGAAATCGATTTTCTTTGTCTGCGAAAATGGAGTCGGCTGAATGCGTTCGCTCATTAAGGATGGATATTGTCACGGTGAACCGGAACGTAGCAGCAGCACCAGCAGCAGCACCACCAGCAGCAGCAGTTCGTAATTGTCTCATTTAGCCCAGCGCACTTAATGACCTCTTCGGCTTTTGCTCTTCTGTTCTGACGACATATCTTATTTTTATCTCGGATTCTTTAGATAGTTTTATAATTTTATATAGAGGCAGATAAGACAACCTGCCAACTGCACACACTCGTCTAACCAAAGAAGTTACATGTAATTTATCCTGTGAATAGCGTGTGACCAACATCTATATAATTATGACTAATTGTCTTCTGAAGTTCTGAACGTCTTGAAATCCACTCATGTGATTACGAAATTTTGTGTCATTTTTACCCTATTTTCGTATAGTCTGTGGATCATGAAAAGGCCTTTGATGGCTAATATTATAGGCTGACAATTTGAAGGTATTTGAAATACATAGGCCTATAATAATGTCGCGACTGGTATAACCAGACGCTACGGATTTGATTTCTGGGTGCCATATATATATTTTTGGATCCGTTATGGTATTTTCAGGGTCTGATATTATCTATATTATAATATTATTATTTTTGAGCTGCATTCGGTGACCTACATAATATTGGTGACCTAGATTTTAATGTTGAGCTCGTGTGTGATACGAGTCGCCGACACTGATGACGTAAGCGGTCGCCATAGCTACCAGATTATTGATCGCTTCATTCATTCATTCATTCATTCATTTCAAGAATTTATATAGCGCCTCTTCAAGAAATCCACTCAGAAGCGCTCCCAGTCCAACCACGGTGAAACAAAAAAGTTTTAAGGAGCTTGTAGAACACTGACGAGTCGACCCTAGGCAGCAAGCGCATCTGCAACGGGAGACTATTCCAGACAGAAGGACCTACAACTGAGAAAGCACGACGCTGACAGGTTGATGATTCAACACGCGGGACCAAAAGCTTACCGCTAGAGGCAGAGCGAAGGGCTCTGCGAGAAAGGACAACAGATAATGGACAGCAGAGTTCACACAGATAAGTCGGGGCACAGCCAAGAAGACAACGCCAAACCAGTGAAGCAATTCTGTATTCGATGCGCTGTGAGATAGGGAGCCAGTGTAGAGTATCACGAATGTAAGATGAAACGGATGCATATTTGGGGATTCGACCAATTAGCCGGGCTGCAGACCGAAGAACACGGTCAAGTCGGGATATCAATAATAGAGGCAAACCAACCAGAATAGAGCAACAGTAGTCCAAGCGGCTGGTAACAAAAGCATGAACAAGGGTAGCAGCAGAGTTCTCTGATAAGGAGCGAGAGATGACCCGTAGCTGACGAATTTGGTAGTAACAGCCACGAGTCAGCTGGTTGACATGTTTTGAGAAACTAAGTTCTTCATCAAGCATAACACCCAAGTCCCGGACAGAATCAAAAAAGGTAACATGGGGAAATGCTTTAGCCACGGCACAACGATCAACATTTGCCAGTCGTCTACGTCCACCCAACCAGATGAATTGAGTTTTGGAAGCATTAAGTAGGAGGCGGTTAGAGGCTAACCAGCTAGCCAGCTTATCCATAGCATGACACATTTGCTTAACTACTTCCAGACTATTGTCAGGGTGGCAGTGGGTGTACGCTTGAACATCATCAGCATAAAGCTGGTGAAAAAGACCACAAGATGTCAGCAGTGATTCTATGCCAGACGTATAAATAATATACAGCAATGGTCCCAAAACAGAACCCTGAGGGACTCCGAATGGGGCAGGAACCCAGACAGATCTGGATGTACCAAAGACAACAGAATTGGTACGTTCCGTTAAAAAAGAATGAAGCCACTTAAGAGGCTGATCCACAACGCCAAAAGAGGTAGAAAGGCGTTGGAGGAGTATGTTATGGTCGACGCAGTCAAAAGCCGAGCTAACATCAAATAAAGCCAGAAGAGAGATGCGTCCTGTATCCATAGCACCATAGAGATCAGACAAAAGGCGGAGTAAAAGAGTCTCAGTCGAATGATTCTTACGGAACCCAGATTGATGGGAAGGGAGCAAATCATTTACATCCAAGTAAGCAATTAATTGATTAGCAATGATACGCTCAAGAATTTTAGACAAAAATGTTACATTGGCGATTGGGCGATAGTTCCCCGGATCTTCTGCATCTAGGCCCTCCCGCTTCAGCACCGGATGCAGAATCGATTGTTTCTGAGAGACTGGAAGCTGTGCTTCACGAATCGAGCGGTTGCACATCATAGTAAGGAATGGAAGAATGATATCGATGTGTTCCTGTACTAGAAACGTAGGCACCGGATCTAGTTCACACGTCTTCGGTGCAGACGTTAGGATAAGTGCACGAAGTTCAGTACTTGTAATCTCACGAAGAGTGTGAAGTCGGTGGTCGGTAAGTGGATAGTCTGGTGGCGAAGCCGTCGAAGTAGCATCGCGGATGGATGTTATCTTCGCCGTCAATTTCTTAAGAAACTCATCGGCTGTGAAGGATGTTGTCTGTGTGCGATGAGTGGATGCTCGGCGACCGAGGAGGTCATCAAATGTATTCCAAAGCTTCTTTGGCTCACCAGATCTGCGCCTGATGACCGCCTCCCAATACTCTCGCTCCCGGTCCTGGTAGAATGCATGCATCTCTCGTACATAACGAATCCATGCAGTTTTGTCCTTATCTGACCGGCTTCGCCTGTATACCCTTTCAAGACGTCTGGCCCGACGACGGAATGCCCTGCACTCGGCGTCAAACCAGGGCGATAATGGGCATTGGCGCGAACGAACT